>UESW01004659.1:460994-523494 GCA_900491605.1 Calamus simplicifolius
AAATTATGCAACTCAAAGCTTTACTTGAAGATCAATCTGATAAGCTTAAAACTGATTTTGAGAATAAATTTATGCATTTGAGAGAGACTCTTTATTCTCTTGATGATCGTATCTCAAAGATTGAGTCCACTCTCGGCTCTTCATCGGCATCCTTAAGTGGTGATCTCAAGAATATTTTTGAAGAACTTAAGGATATATGTGGAGATGGAGAGACATATGCCAAGTGCAACGCAGAGCTTCAAGACAAGATTCAGAGTGCGTGCACCTTTATTGATGAAAGACTTAAGGAATATGTAAAAATTCAATCTGAAGGAATGAAAATATAGTAGATCATCTAACTAGAATTGTAAGAACTCATTTTTGAGTTACTAGAGCTTCAATCCTTGTTTTGTACTGAAGTTTAAATTATGCTTTCATTTTGAAATCAATGTATTGAAATTTTGATGTATTAGACCTTGAATGAAATGAATTCTCTATTTCCTTATTTCAATGAATGAATGAAATTTGAATGATTCTCTATCTTTTTGTTGATAACAAAAAAGGGGGAGAATTTTATAGTTCTATGATTGTGATAAAATGAGATAAACAATGAGATATTTAATTAAGTTTCATAGGGGGAGCTACTTCATTAAGGGGGAGCCTAAGCCTAACTATGAAAACAAAATTAAATTCACTAATCAATCATGAACAAACTCAATATTTTTGTCATCATCAAAAAGGGGGAGATTGTTGAAAGATTATAGAAAAATTATATGATCCAATCCTTTTGATTTTGATGATTACTAAAAACCATTGAGTTTATTAAAGGATGTAATGAGTTTATGTAAATGAGCAACAAACTTATTTTGAACAATCAATGAGAATGCTCAAGTTTAACTTTAATCAATTTTGAAAGTGATTTTAAGCTCAATATTCAAACTTTCAAAAAGAAATGTTATAATTCATGTTTTATTCAATAAGTTTTTGGATTAGTTCTTGAATCAATTCTAAATGTTAATTTTATTGATTTCTTATCAAAACAATGAATTAAAATGAATCTGGAACGATTTTAATGTCAATCAGAAAAGTTTCTGATTTTTGATACGTTCCGGAGCCGACTCCTGAGTTTCAGAGTTGACTCCGCTCAGTGTACAGAAATGCATCTGTGTCGAGTTGACCCATGAAATTGTCGAGTCGACCCCTGATTCTGTCGAGCCGACTCCTGGACTGTGCGAGTCGACTCCGCTCAGACACCAGAAGAGTGTTTTTCTGAGCACTTCGCGAGTCGACCCCAAGTCTTTCTCGAGTCGACTCCCGACTTTCAGGAGTCGACACTTCACTTTTAGCGAGTCGACCCCTAACCTTTTTAAACATTTCTATTTTTGGTAAGACGAGCTCGAGCCGACTCGGGAAAAGCATGAGTCGACTCCAGCAAATCTGGACGCGATTTTTAACGATGACACATCAGCTCCAACGGTAAGATTTTTGAATAATGGCCATTTTTTCTTGTCTCTAACGGATATATTTTTGCAGAATCTATAAATAGAGGAGCTCTTTTCAACTCAGAAGAATCAATTTTGAAAATCAAAGAGAGAATAGAATATCTTTTGAAAAGAGGGAAAAACAGAGCATATTGAAAAAATCTTCTAGCTCAAAGGAGAGTGATTCAAAAGGAGTGAAATCCAAGAGAAAGTTTCGTCTGCTCCAGATCTTCAATCCACAAAAGTCAAAAGAAAATCCAAGAGCGTTTCAAAGATCAAATCGGAGGATTTTCAAAAAGGAGAAAAAGCTTCATCTCAAACTCCAAAGTCTTCAACGGTCAAGAATCTTGCTGAGGCGTGATTCAACATTTCAAGAGGAGTTAAAGAGAAGAAGGAAGAAAGCCAAAGCCACTACCATCTGCAATACAATCAGGCTTTTCTAACTCTTTATTTTGTACTTCATTTGTATATTTGCTCAAGGGGAGCATTTTATTATCCAAACACTTTTAATTCTAATTGTTTGCTGATTCAATCAGTGGATTGAATCAGTGGAGGTTGGTATACCTCGTTACAAGCCAGAGTGCTTGTGTTGGGTTAGTTGTGAGCCCGGAAAAATAACGTGTAGGGTTTTGTGCTGGTAAGCCCGAGTTAAAACCAGCTGGGTTTGTTATGCACCCGGTAAAACAACAAGTTTGAGTTGTGAGCTTGGAAAACAACTCGACTGTAATCTAGAGAGATTATAGTGTGGACCCAAGTGAATCTTGGGAGTGGACGTAGGTGCTGGTTGCGCCGAACCACTATAAAATTATCTTGTGTTTGCCGTGCCATATTTCTCTCTCTATCTCTCTTTATTATTTGCTTGTGCATTGCTTCTTAGTTAATTTCATTCACTTGCACATCTTGAGCAAATCTGTTTAAAACATTCAAAAAGTCTTAAATTTTTAAGAACCCAATTCACCCCCCCCTCTTGGGTTGCCATCTGGGCCAACAGCATGGTAATATAGTTAGAAACAAAGCAAGACTAGTAGCTAAAGGTTATTGTTAGGAGGAGGGAATTGATTTTGATGAAACTTATGCTCCTGTTTCTAGACTAAAAGCTATTAGATTGTTACTTGCTTTTGCATGCTTTATGAATTTCAAGTTATATCAAATGGATGTTAAGAGTGTTTTCCTAAATGGATTTATTGCCGAGCAAGTGTTTGTTGAACAACCATCAGGATTTGAGAACCACTAGTTTTTAAACCATATTTTTAAATTGAATAAAGCATTTTATGGTTTGAAGCAATCTCCTCAAGCGTGGTATGATCGATTATGCAAATTCTTGATTAACAATAAATTCATTAGAGAAAATGTTTATATAATGCTTTTCATTAAAAAATAAAATGATGATATGCTTATTGTTCAAATTTATGTTGATGACATCATTTTCGGTGCTACTAACAAAATATTATGTCAAGACTTTGCAAAGCTTATGTAGGAAGAGTTTGAGATAAGCATGATGGGAGAGTTAAATTATTTTCTCAGATTATAAATCAAACAAAGTGATGATGGAATCTTCATTTGCCAAAGCAAATATATCAAGAAAATATTAAAAAATTTGGCATGGGGACTTCCAAGTATATCGGTACACCTATGAGCTTCTCTTGTAAATTAGACTCTTGTAGCACTGATAAAAATGTTGATATAAAATTATGTAGAGGAATGATAGGATTTTTATTATATTTAACTGCTAGTAGGCCAGATATATTATTCAGTATTTGTATGTGTGCTAGATATTAAGCTAACCCTAAGGAACCACATTTATTAGCTGTTAAAAGAATCTTTAAATATTTGAATGGTTCAGTAAACTTAGGATTATGGTATGACAAACAATCTAGCATGACTTAATATGATACACTGATTCAGATTTTACAGGTTGTAAATTAGATAGAAAATCTATTAGTGAAACTTGCTAATTTTTATGTGTTAATTTAATATCATAGTTTAGCATGAAACAAACTTTAGTAGCATTGTCCACAGCTGAGGCTGAGTACATTGTGCTTGGAAGTTGTTTTGCTCAAATCTTATGGATTAAACAATAACTAGAAGATTATAGTATTAAACATAAAGACATTCCAATAAATACGATAATACTAGTGCTATCAATTTAACTAAAAATCCTATTCAGCACTTTAGGATAAAACACATAGAAATAAGGCATCGTTTTATTAGAGATCATGTTAATAATGGTAATATTATGCTTGAGCATGTTTGTACTGATTTGTAGCTCACTAATATTTTTACAAAACCCCTTGATGAATCAAAATTTTATGAAATTAGAAGAGAGCTTAGTATGCTTTATCCTTCTATTTAAATGAGTTGTTATAATTTTTAAATTTATATACACTCTTGTACTCATTATCATTGCATGATGTTTATGTCATATGAATTGCAACTGCTTGATCTTCATATTCCATAATTTTAAAGATTTTTATTGGATCAATTTTAAATTATTTTGATTGATGTTTTGAATGAATGAAAATATTTGCTTTTACTTTCCCTGGGTTACCGATTTTAGCATTTTGGCATCCCACTTTTTGGAGTAAAATACCAAAATATGAAATCGGTCCTCCACTTTTTGGCTACTGGTTAACCAGATTCCTTGTTTTAGAAGACCAACTTTGCTTTGTTGGTTTTCAACTTTTGGAATTGGGGCCGGATGTTTTTAAGGACTGATTTCTTGCCACTTCCCAAGCTGTTCTTCACCCTTTTCCAAACCGAGCGTCTTCTTCTCTAAGTCAAGCTGTCCTTCTCCCTTCAAGCCTCCACTTCTTCTTCATTCAACTTCAAAAATCTCATTGCTTTCATTGTATCAATGGCTCCAAAGGTAAATCTATTCGTGGATCTTCTTACCAAGGCATCAGTGAGTGCTTCCTTCTAATTCTTCTAGTTTTCAATCTATGATTAGAAGATCTGTAGCATTTAAAAAAATAATTGATTTTGAGTTTCTAGCTTCTAAAATTTTTTATTGAAGAAAACTTAGCATATCAAGGATGGAACATTTATTTAAGATAACCTTTCCATTTATCCAGATCTTGTCAAAATTTTTTATCATAATTTAGCTTTGAAAATGATAGAGTATCTTTAAAAGTTAAAGGTGTTAGAATTGATTTTGATGAAAATACTTTGAGAGAGATTTTCAATATTCTAGATACCAGTTTTGGTGAGGACACTCTTGATGACAAAAAGTTCAAATTAGAAACTGTTCTTGATATTGATGATGCTTCTCATATTGATCATATTTTTGCTAAGGATTTGAATGCAAAATGAGGTTACTACACATATTGTTTCTCGGTGTCTTACCTCTAGGAGTGGCAGTTTTAATTATGTGAATGACTGAGATTTGACTATAATGTTTCATATTGTGACCCAAACTCATTTACACCTTCCTAGAAAAATAATTTGTGTGATAGGAGAGGCAGTTAGTAGATCTAGAGTAGCTCTACCCTATGCCTACTTCTTACCCATGTCTTTAATTATTTTTATGTTGATGTTAGATGTGAGAATGTCTATAATCTTAGCCATACAGATGTCTTCAATGAGCATATATTAATTCGTATGGGTTTTGCTAAGGTAGATGGCCTTTGGACAAGGAGTAAAGAAAAAATGCAAGAAATTTCTGCACCTGTCCAAGGGGAGCAATCTACTGTGCCTCAGGAATTTTTCGCTGAACCTCAAATTCACCCTTCTATTTCTATTGAACCTCAGTGTTATCTATCTGTTTCTGTTGAACCTCAAACTTATTCTTCTGCTCCTAATGCAACTCAAAATTTTACTTCTTTGTTTGCTGATCCTTCTACAAATTATTCTTATATGTTTGCTGAATAAGTTTTTATGCCCATGGACCCCAATCCTTCTATTAATGTTAATCCTTCCTTTGTTAACAATCCTACCACTGATTCAAACCAACCCAATGTTCCATAACCTACTCAGAATCCTTTGCAACCAAGTCATCCTATGGTTACCAAAATGGACCCTGATGATATGGATACTTTGGTTCGCAGGATTTCTGATGTTGTTTCTCTTGGTAGATCTGTCAATAGTTCATTTTCCTATTCTTCTGAGACTTTTATGGTTTCCCACATATATTCTATGTATGCTACCTTAAATGACATCAAAGCAAGCTTACATGATTTACAGTTTAATGCGGATGTCATAAAAGGAAAAGCATTCAGATATGGTGAGATGGTGGACATTTCTAAGTTCTTTACTGAGTTGGGTAAGTTAAAAAATGATGTAAATTCTTTGTTGAAAAGTGCTGGCATTGCATGTAATAAGATTGCTTCTTTTCGCTTGCATACTGAGAAGGCTCAGTCTGATCCTGACTATTATACCTTGCTCATTGTTGATTGCCACATTATGTAACAAAAGATTGTGAATTTCGTCTCTCAGTTATCTTTGAAGGTAGAAGACCCCATGATGCGTGTCGTAGCGCAACGATTAAAACACCTTAATTTCACTAATAGAATAGAGAATAAGGGATCGAATCCAAAGGACTTTAGCGGTTATCTTAAAATAAATTTATAAATTTAAATAAATAGATAATTAATAGTAAAAAATAATTAAGATATAATCTATCTTATAAGAGCACGACCCGTACCCGTAGATCACGGTCCATCCCTTTTAAGAATAAATCAGTCAAGAATTATTTTCACTTAAATAGAATTCAATAAAAATTAAACAATGATAAAAGTTTCATTTTATAACATCCAAGAGTGCATATTAAAATCTAAAATTAAAGAATTTTATTTTTTGACATTAAGAAGGCAACAAGAAAGCAACAAACTCTTCCTAATTCAAACCAAAGAGGGCTAAACCAAGCCGGGCTGAACCAGACCGAAGACGGGCTAAACCGGGCCCTCTGTTCTTCCTCTGCCTCCAAGCCACGAACGAATCCTCATGAACTCATGAACAGAGCCTCCACGAACCATGGTGAAGTCTCTGTTCTTCTTCTGCAGTCGCCTCCAAGCCACGAACCTCCTAGGAACAAAGCCTCTACGAACTCTCCAGGAACCCACGAATAGAACAGAACTCTCTAGGATCCCACAGATGCAGAACAGAGCCTCCATGCCACGAACACTACAGAACCTCTGGACTGATGCTGGGAACTCACGAACGGCTCTTGGGGACTCCCAATGGCTCCTAGAACTGGGAACAACAGCCTCCTCCCTCAATCGCTCCTCTTTGCTGCTATTTGTAGAGGCCCAGACGTGGAGAAGACGCTCCCTGTTTCCATATCAGACGCTTGGATGCAGAGATGATGCGGATGTGGAGAAATCCTAGAGAGATCGCGGACGGAATCAAAATTCCTTCCATCTGAAGTTTATTCTTACAATTTGAGAATTTTCAATCCAATTTATTTCTTGATTGGTGGAGGGAACGATTGAATTGGAAGATGAGAAGAATCGGAGAAAAGAAGGAAAATTCGGATGAAAAGACGATGAAATCGGCAATTGGATTGCCGACTTTGCTTTGAGATGCGTGTAGAAACAAATAAATCATTGTAAATTCAATTTCGAGCTCATTTTAAGTCCAATTTAAGTGTCGTTTATGTCATTGGATTCCTAAAATCGAGCTCTTTAAGTTGATAGGATTTTACCTAAAATATTATATAAAATATTAAAATATTAAAAAATAATAGGTACGTGGACCTATTAATTAATGGGTTTATGATGATTATTTATGCATTTATCACTCCCCCCAACTTGAATCTTACTCGTCCTCGAGTAAATAAGGAATTTAGAAATATGTACCAAGCTAGTCCAAGAATTGATAGTTATCTTACATTCTAAAAAAATTTCTGGTTAGATCATAAGGGAGGTACTTCATCGGATTATTAAGTTTACCCATTTAGTGATAGAGTGTAGTCCATAAGAATTTATAGAAGTCTTCCTTTACCAACTTTCCACTTCTCTGTTTAAGTCTTCTAACTTAATTTGGGTTGGGTGTAGTGTCTTGTGTAATTTAGCCCCTTTATTTATTTATTTATTTATGTGTAAAGTCAGTGCAATGTCCTAACCCCTTGCTTTCTAATTAACCCTTGTAACGAGCTTTAGGCCAATGGCTCCCAAACCAATTGGTTTTAGGGCATTAGGTGTAAAACACCCCTCGGACTTACTGACTCGAGTCAAAAAGGCTTTAGGTAGGACTGACTCTACTTAGGTTCTTTTACATTCTCACTTTTTATGCGAACAACATCACTTGCTTAGGTGACGGGGCCCGGTTACTTAGTGAAAGATGCTAAGACCTAATTTATTAACTTTAAGAGAGATTTTTTTTTTCTCTTTTTTTTTGAATGACATTTTCACCTATACCCTTATTAAGTAGATTGTACTATTAAGATCAGTGGTCAGGAGGGTCTAAAATTATTCTAAAATTTTTTTTGGGCTAAACCCTACCTTTTATTAGGTTTTCTTAATAATTTATTTCTCAGTATCTCAAAAATAATCTAACCATTAATCATTCATAGACTGCTTGATTAATTTATTCCTCAGTATCTAAAAAAATCTAAATTAATCATTCATAGACTGTTTGATTAACTTCAAATCGAGACAGAATTTGGTACACACATCTGATTATAGTTTTACTCAGGATTTACTTATTCTCCCCCCCCCCCCCCAACTTAATTTCCATTGTCCCTAATGGAAGAAAAATTACTTTCAAAGAAAGATACTACCTGGTAGAGTATTTGAAGGTTGGAGGTTTCATTGTTGCCATCTTCTTTCAATCTACTTCTGTTGCTCTTCTCTGGTCATACTAAAAGAACAAAAAGTTAAAAATAACTAATAAACTGGGTTGCCTCCCAAGAGCGCTAAGTTTAAAGTCTTCAGCCAGACTGTGCTACTCATTATGATAGTGTTGGGTTTACAAGATCAATTGATTCAACAACTTCTCCATCATTAATTTCTTCTATATATGGTTTCAAACGTTGGCCATTTACTTTGAATGTATTTCCTGCTTGGGGTCTTTAAGCTCTACAGCTCCATGGGAAATACTTGAGTTACTATAAAAGGTCCATTCCATCGTGAATGAAGTTTTCCAGGAAAAAGTGTAATCTTGAATTGTAAAGCCATACTTTTTGATTTGGTTCAAAAGTTTTTCTATTAATAAATTTGTCATGATATGCTTTGATTCATTCTTTATAAATTTTTGAGCTCTCGTATGCATCATTTCGTAGCTCTTCTAACTCATTCAATTGAAGTTTTCTAATAACACCTGCCTTTTTCATATCATAATTAAATTGCTTGATGGCCCAAAATGCACGGTGTTCCAATTCTACAGTAAATGGCAGGCCTTTCCAAATACGAGCCGGTAAGGAGACATTCCCATGGGAGTTTTAAATGCAGTACGATAAGCCCATAATGCATCATCCAAACGTTCTGACCAATCTTTCCTATCAGGTCTCACCGTTTTCTCAAGGATATGTTTAATTTCTCTATTTGATATTTCAACTTGGCCACTAGTTTGGGGATGATAAGGTGTAGCTACCTTATGAGTAATTCCATATTTGTTCATTAATCCTTCAAAGTGTCTATTCGTAAAATGTGTACCCCCATCACTAATTATAGCTCTTGGGCATCCAAAACGACTAAGGATGTTATGCTGAATAAACTTGATTACAACTTTATGGTCATTGGTTCGAGTTGCCATGGCTTCAATCCATTTTGACACATAATCAACTGCCACTAGAATGTATTCGAATCCAAAAGAGGAAGAAAATGGGCCCATAAAATCAATACCCCATACATCAAAAATTTCTACAACCAAGATAGGGTTTAGGGGCATCATATGTTTTCGAGAAATATTTCCTGTTTGTTGACATTGGAGACAATTACGCCCAAATTCGTGTACATCTTTAAAAAGAGTTGGCCAATAGAACCTACTTTGCAGTACCTTTGCTGCAGTTTTCTTCCACTAAAATGTCCCCCACAGGCAAGAGAATGACAGAAGTTAAGTATACTTTTGAATTCACTCTCGGGGACACATCGCCTAATCACCTGATCTGAACAGTACTTAAATAATTCAGGGTCTTCCCAAAAGTAATATTTGATTTGTGAGAAAAATCTATCTTTTTCTTGTTTTGTCCAGTGGAAAGGTACTTTTTCTGTTGCCAAATAATTCACAATGTGGGCAAACCAGGGAAGACTGCTATGGAAAATTGAGAATAGCTGCTCATCAAAAACCTATCTCTGATTATTTCTTTATTGTATTCCACTGAGATCCTAGAGATATGATCTGCTATCATATTTTTAGAACCCTTCTTATCTAAAATTTCTAGGTCAAATTCTTGTAATAGAAGGATCCATCTAATCAGTCTGGGTTTTGTATCCTTTTTTGATAAAAGATGCCTCAATGCTGCATGATCAGAATAAACTAAAACCTTAGACCCTAACAGATATGATCTAAATTTTTCTAGGGCAAACACAACTGCTAGTAATTCTTTTTCAGTGGTAGTATAGTTTATTTGTGCATCCGAAAGAGTTTTACTAGCATAATAAATTACATGGGTTTCGATTGAGTTTCTATCCTAGAACTGCCCCTACAGCATAATCAGAAGCATCACACATAATTTTGAAGGGTATGGTCCAATCTGGGGGCTTGATAATTGGTGCAGTGGTCAAAGCAGTTCGAAGGATGTTATAGGCTGTTAGACAATCTTCATCAAAATTAAAAGAACTATCTTTAGTCAACAAATTACACAATGGTCTAGAAATTTTGTTGAAATCCTTGATGAAGCGTCTGTAAAAACCAGCATGACCATGGAAAGATCGTACTTATTTAATTGAGGTTGGGGGTGGTAGATTTGAGATCAATTCAACCTTGGCTTTATCAACCTCAATACCTCGCTCTGAAACAATGTGTCCGAGCACAATTCCTCACGAACCATAAAATGGCTCTTCTCCCAACTTAGGACTAAATTCATTTCCATACATCGTTTCAGTACCTTAGTCAAGTTCTCGAGGCAGCTATCAAATGATGCACCAAAAACTAAAAAATAATCCATAAATACTTCCAAAAATTGACCAATCATATCAAAAAATATGGCCAACATACATCGTTGAAAAGTGGCTGGTGCATTACAAAGACCAAATGGCATGCGTCTAAAGGCAAATGTTCCAAAGGGACAGGTGAAGGTGGTCTTTTCTTGATCTGCAGGAAATATTGGGACTTGATTGTATCCTGAATATCCATCTAAGAAACAAAAGAAACTTTGTCCTGCTAGCCGTTCTAGAATTTGATCGATAAAAGGCAAAGGAAAGTGGTCTTTCTAGTCACACATTCAACTTTCAATAATCTATACACACTCTCCAACTAGTTGATGTGCGAGTAGGAATTGATTCATCTTTTTCATTTTCAATCACGGTAATACCCGACTTTTTAGGTACTACTTGGATTGGACTGACCCATTGACTATCCAAATTGGATAAATGATACCAGCATCAAGCCATTTTACTACTTCTTTCTTAACAACATCCCTCATGTTTGGATTTAGCCTTCGTTGCATGTCTCTATGCGGTTTGGCTTCAATTTCACTATGAATGTGGTGCATGCAAACGGAAGGGTCAATTCCCTTAAGATCAGCTATTGTCCATCCAATTGCCTCTTTATATTCTTTAAGTCCATCTATCAATTTATCTTCATGCTCAAAGGTTAGGGTAGATGCAATGATTACCGGAAGGGTATCATTGGGTCCAAGGAATGAATATTTTAAGTTAACAGGAAGAGGTTTCAATTCTAGTTAGGGTGGTGCTTCCAAGGATGGTATTAAAGGGCTTGGTTTAGTTGGAAGTGGTTCATATTTTATAGTCCAAGGAGGGATGGTGTCAAACTTAGGTTGTTCTAATAACATGTTTATCTCTTTGGTATACTCATCAATATCAAAGTCATCTATTCCAAAATGTGTAAGACATGTTTGTAAAGGATCCGAATCAAGCAAACTTTGGAATTTTTTATCTACAACTTCTTCGATCATGTTTACTTCATTTAAATTACACAGGTGGTCCTTGGAAGCATTAAAAATATTTAATCTCATCTTCTTGTTTCCAAAAGATACATCCATAACACCTATTCTACAATTTATACATGCATTAGCGGTAGCTAGAAAAGGTCATCCAAGGATGATGAATTTGGTTAGGATTACCGCTAGATTCCATATCTAACACAAGGAAAGTCGACAGGAAAATAGAATTCATCTACCTTTACTAATACATCTTCCAATATTCCATGAGGTACTTTGACCGATCTATCTGCCAATTGTAGTGTTACTGTAGTGGGTTTTAATTCTTCAAATCCGAGTAACTCATACATTGAACTTGGGATAAGGTTTACACTCGCACCCAAATCTAATAATGCTTTCTTGATTGTGAAGTTTCCTATGACACATGATATAATCAGGGTACCAGGATCTTTTAGTTTGGTGGGGTTATTTGCTGAACAACTGAGCTGACTTGCTCAGTCAAATGGATCTTTTTTGGTATTTGTGACTTTGCTTTCCGTTTTTGTGTGCATAGATCCTTCAAAAATTTGGCATAAGCCGAAACTTGCTTGATAGCATTGAGAAGGAGTAAGTTTATTTGGACTTGCTTAAATAACTCAAGCATCTCATTCATTTTTATATTCTTCTTGTCCAAAGACAAAGGAGATTCTAAAGCACTAGGGAATGGGGCTTTAGGCATGATTGCTTGATCATTAATTCTTTTTCTTCTGCATTTCTTCTCTTTTCTGGTTTAGCCACTTCTAATTTTGGGTTGGTTCAGGTGGGTTCAATGTTTTTCCACTTCTTAGAGTCATGACTGATTTAGCATGTTCTGAGAATTTGTCAGGACTATTGGAACCCTCAGCCATAAATTGTCCTTTCGGGTTATCGATAGGCTGACTAGGTAACTTACCCTCCTCCCTTCTACTGAATGCTGTGGCTAATTGACCTATCTGAGTTTCTAGTTTTGCAATAGATTGTGTGTGGGAGTGAAGGATTTGAGTATTCATTTCTAGCCCTTTTAATGCTTGTAACACTTTGTCTTCGAAAGTAGGATGATTATTTGGTGGAGGTTATGGGTGTTTGGGTATTGTGAATCTGGCATGCTTCTAAAATTGGTTTCTTGATAATTAGGTCTGATCATGATGAATTGGTTACAGGTTGAGGTTTCCAAGAAAAATTTGGGTGATTTCGTCAGCCAGGATTGTAAGTATTTGCATATAGATCATTTCCTATTCTAGGAGCTAATCGGGTTTGGGCTTGATGGGCTTGCTCCTGAACAAGTTCAGAAAATTGGTATGCAGCTGGACATTCACCTATAAAATGGGTTGGACTCGAACAAATTATGCATACCTCATGTAATTGAGTAGATGGGGAAGAGATGTTTCCAGCTTGTAAAATTCGGTCAAGTTTATGGGATAATTCATCTACCTTAGTATAGATATATGTAGAATGACCTATTTCATATATTTCACCTCTTTTAGGTTCTATGGGAGGGTCTCGACGAGCAACTGACATGTGATGTAATGAATTCTCACTCAATGTCTCAAAGAGTTGTTAAGCTTCATGTTCATTTTTTAACATAAATGTCCCACTACATGAAGCATCAACCATTTGCCGATGCTTTTCTAATAAACCATCATAAAAAACTTGTTATGGCATTTTCTAATTTGATTCGTTTTTCCTATAGGAAAATATTTCTTAAGAAACTCTCTCTGAAGATGATCCCAAGTTGAAATTATAACAGTGTCTACTGAATTTAACCAATACTTGGCTCTATCTTTTAGGAAAAAAGGGAATAACTTAAGCCTAAGTGCATCATCGAAGAAATTTTGAATCTTGACAGTTGAGCAAATTTTCAAAAATTCATCTAAGTGTTTGTAGGGATCCTCATTTGTAAGTCCATAGAAAGATGGTAACATTTGGATTACACTTGACTTAATTTCATATTGGACAGCCTCCACTGGAGGCACTTAAATGCAGAGAGAGTAAGTATACCTTGAAAAAGTAAAATACTCTTTTAACTGTCGTGGTGGATCATTTTTGTTATTAAGATCCGTAATTCTGAGTCTGTTTGCTCTAAAAGTTCTTTCTATCTCAGGATCTAAGGGTATAAGGTTGGGTTGCGACGATCGACGACCAAGCATACACCCTACCAATGACTATAAAGCAAACAGTAATTTAGTTTTTTTTATTATAATAGAAGAGAAAGAAGAAGATTCTAAAGAAAATATCGTAAAAGATTCCTAGAACTAAGAGTAATAAATAATTTAATTAGGTTTTAATAATTCTTAGCAATCAAGTTAACAAAGATTATACTCTCTGCTCTAGGTTTACCCTAGATCTATACAGCTCCTAACTTCTAAGACCGTCTTGGAGCCCTCCAAGTCAAAAATTAGCTGATCAACTAGCCAGTTAAGGGTAAGGTCAGTGGGGGTCCCCCTGTTGTTTACTAGGTAAGCGAATAGAACCAATTAAGTAACAACTTTTCTTTCCTTTTCTAGACACTAGTTAAGCAGTCAATCTCGACCCGGTCCAACTCTTTTGGGTGCCTTGTTCTATTGAGCTCGAGTTTCTTAGGGGTTGACGTCTAGTTAATTTTAGAGTTAAAGGTTTGGATTAATGCAAAATGAAGGATGTGGTTTGTGGGCCAAGAAGGGTGATGAAATCCCCACCTTATCTTGATTAGGGGTTTGTGCCCTTAAAGTTAATTATGAAAATGCTATGCAACAAACAGATGTCTAGCTCTTGAAATTATCAAACAAAATTAATTTAATTACTTTTTTAAAATATTTTTTGATTAGGTTTCTAATTTCCTAATAAATTATGAGATGTCAATGGAAGAATTTTGAGTTTTACAGAAAATAAATTTACTAAGTTAATCTAAGCATAGAAATAAAATAATTATTTTATTTATATATTTTATTTTTATAATATATATATATTTTTTCCTTAAATTAATTATGTTATGGAAGGTGTCTTAGGGTTTTCTTTCAAGTTCTTTAAGGTAAGTTAATTAAAAGAAAATTTAATTAGGTTAAATGTAGATTTGTGACAAGAAGGAAAATAATAATTTTTTTATATGTTAAAAAAAATATGAAATTTAACAATTAAGGTAACAAAAATAATAAAGAGACAATAACTATTCAAAAATTAAAAATAAGAATAAAATTAAGAGAAAATTAATCTAATTTTTTATTTTTTATAATTTTTTTTAAATAACACACTTAAGTCCCCGAACGGTGCCAAAATCTGATGCGTGCCGTAGCACAACGATTAAAACACCTTAATTTCACTAATAGAATAGTGAGAATAAGGGATCAAATCCATAGGAACTTTAGCGGTTATCTTGAAATATATTTATAAATTTAAATAAATAGATAATTAGTAGTAAAAAATAATTAAGATATAATCTATCTTATAAGAGCACGGTCGTACCCGTAGATCATGCCCGTCCCTTTTAAGAATAAATCAATCAAGAATTATTTTCACTTAAATAAATTCAATAAAAATTAAACATGAATAAAAGTTTTATTTCATAACATCCAAGAGTGCATATTAAAATCTAAAATTAAAGAGTTTTATTTTCTGACATTAGGAAGGCAACAAGAAAGTAACAAACTCTTCCTAATTCAAACCAAAGACGGGCTGAACCAGACCGAAGACGGTTGAACCGGCCCTCTGTTCTTCCTCTGCCTCCAAGCCACGAACGAATCCTCACGAACTCGCGAACAGAGCCTCCACGAACCAAGGTAAAGTCTCTGTTCTTCTTCTGCAGTCGCCTCCAAGCCACGAACCTCCTAGGAATAGAGCCTCTACGAACTCTCCAGGAACCCACGGACACAGAACAGAATGTAGAACATAACTCTCCAGGATCCCATGATGCAAACAGAGCCTCCATGCCATGAACGCTACAGAACCTCCGGACGGACACTGAGAACTCACGAACGGCTCTTGGGACTCCCAATGGCTCCTAGAACCTGGGAACAGCCGCCTCCTCCCTCAATCGCTCCTCTTTGCTGCTATTTGTAGAGGCCCAGATGTGGAAAGACGCTCCCTGCTTCCATATCAAACGCCGGATGCAGAGACGACACGAACGCGGAGAAATCCCGAAGAGATCGCGGACGGAATCAAAATTCTTCTGAAGTTTATTCTTCCAATTTGAGAATTTCCAATCTAATTTATTTCTTGATTGGTGGAGGGAATGATTGAATTGGAAGAGGAGAAGAATCGGGAGAAAAGAAGGAAAATTCGGATGAAAAGACGATGAAATCGCAATTGGATTGCCGACTTTGCTTTGAGATGTGTGCAAAACAAATAAATCATTGTAAATTCAATTTCGAGCTCATTTTAAGTCCGATTTAAGTGTCGTTTGCATCGTTGGATTTATAAAATTGAGCTCTTTAAGTTGATTAGGTTTTACCTAAAATATTATATAAAATATTAAAATATTAAATAATAATAGGTATGTTAACCTATTAATTAATAGGTTTATGATGATTATTTGTGCATTTATCACCCCACTTGTCGACCTGCCCCTCATTTGTCATCATCCCATCCTTTCAGATGTGATCGTGGATCTTCTTCATCCTCTCGTGTTGAAATTATTGACTAATGTTACTTATGGATGCCTGCCTTTGTTACTTTAGAACCTATATTTCTTGTTATTCCTTTTGGCTTGTTTAATTTCTGCTTACTATTGTGGACCAATTCTTCTATTGGCTTGTAAATTATCAATGACTGGTTTGTATGGTTTGTAAGACTTATATAATTTCATTTGTACTTTATAATATCTGCTTCATGTTAAAATTTTGCTTATCATTACTTGCTATACTTAATTCATTCCTTGAAGAAAAGACATACAGTGATAGATGCAAACTCTTTCACCTTCTTTTTGATTAATAACAAAAAAGAAAAGAAATGGAAAGCATACATTCTGATTTTAAAGCTTTCATACACTCTATTTTTGTTTTTATTTTGAAAAAATGGAATGCATAGTTTTGAAAAGTTCATTGTTTTAAAACCAAAGGAAGAGTTTTGCAAGGTATCTATTGAAAAGTATAGCCTAAATGTTTTGAAAATCAAAGTTTCGACACGCTACACATATATTTTGGCATGCACTGTCTTATGCTTTAAAATTGCAAAGAATACTTCAATTGAAATTGCTTATCTCTTATTGAATACTTAATGGTATTATCATCATCAAAAAGGAAGAGATTGTTGACCTCATATTATTTTGATGAAACACAAAATAATTAAGTATCGTGCTAATATCATCTCTATCAAGTTCAATCAATTTCAGGTTACTCATCATGAAAGGATACACTTCCTACAACTAAAGGTATATTATGATTCAAAAAGAAAGGTATCACAGGTAATATATATGCTTGTTGTAATTATATCACTCTTTAATTATATCATCCCTCATTACTTATTATTCTTATTCTTAACTATTAGCCTGACTCATTCATAGGAGATATTAAGCTTAATATATAATGTTGATCCTTTCCCTAATGGCTTAAACTTATGGACTTAAAAATACAAGTTAATTAACACAAACTAGGGTGATCAAGTGAGCAGTCCATTCTATATTAACTCATGTTCATCTCAAAATCAAACATGATATTGACTATTTGAAATAGAAAATGACTAAACACATGGAATTTTGAAGTTCAAAATCAAAATACGTGTGTGCCCATATAAGCCTCGCCTTCATGATCATTTCCTTAATATCATCCACCTCATTTTCACGATCCTCCTTGGCAGCTACAACATTCTTTCCTCTCTAACACTAATGATTTGGTTGTGAGCCTAGAGTTTTATTAACCACTAGTGTAGATAGTGATAAGGGATGAGAAGGCTCTAGCCATTGAGGAGAATGCAGCAATTGAGATCTTCACCATGACCTTGCTTGAAAGGATGAATTGTGATGTTTCATCTCTCCTAATAACAGATATATCACTTGTCTAGCATTTTGTAAGGACCTCAATATGTGCATGGACTAAATTGATACTAATCTTTTCATTGTTGGACTGGTATGACAATGTTCAATTTTGTGGATATCATCATTCACCTTGATCATGTGTTGAAATCCTCTTTGGTTTAGTTCTTAATTAATCATCTCAAGTTGTTGATGATCACAAGTTTAAATTCTCTTAATTTAGTTAATTTTTTAATCATCTTACATTACTTACTATTCTAGTTGTTGACTATTGACTAGTTTCCATGAGATAATAAGTCAAATATAAAATGCCGATCCCTTTCTTAATAGCTTAAGCTTTTAGATTCAACTAATTAATTAACACAAACTAGGCCTATCAAGCAAGTCATCCATTCTTCAGTAACTTGTATTCATCTTGATAAATCGAGCAAGATGTTGGCTTATTGAAATAGTAAATGAGCTGGATGCATAGAATCTTGAGCTGAATGAGCCTCACATTCCCGATCTATTTCCCAATTGCCTAAGCTTTTGGTTCAATTGATTTGTTAAAATCTACATTGTAATTATAAATAATGTAAAGAATATTCTACTTCGATTATTTTTATTTTGAGCTGGACTTAGCTATATTCAAATGTAGCGAAGTCCAGGATCTGGTAACCCTTTCCACCCTTACATTTATATGGATTCTAAGTTATTTCACATTTTTTATCTTTGAGATTCATAAATGGTGTTGATTTAAAGGATCTAGACTTGACTTTTCGAATATAGATAAAAATTATCAAAAATCCTCTATTATATATATATATATATATATATATATATATATATCTATTTGTTTGTTTATACATCCATCCATAACTATTTCTTTATTTGTAAATATATTTGCATCTATATACATACATATGTGTGCATATATGCATATGCATATTTTAGACTTTGATCTATCAATGAGTTTATTCATTTAAAAAATAATTTATATAAATGTAATATAATATTTTTTTCTCGAACGTACATTGCATCTGTCCAACTTCCTGTATTAATAAGGTATAGAAATATTTCCTTTATATGTCTTAACTATTCACACGTACATATATACATACATACATAGATTTGGCTAAATTTGAATATAGTCAAGTTCAAGATTCAGACATTTTTCCTATCCTTGGATCATGAATTTTGGAGCCATCCAAACTTTTCATTTTTTTCATCTTTGAAATCCATGAACTTGTAGATCCAAGAGTGGGAGAGGTGATTGAATTTAGGTTTTCCTGCATTTGAATATAGCCAAGTTCAAAATCTGATCATCTTCTCCACTCTTAGATAAACACGGATTCCAAGGTCTCCCACCTTTTCACTTTTTTCATCTTTGAGATCCATAAATTATGGAAAGATATATGTGTGTGTGTATAGAGGAGTAGACTACATACATACATACATACATACATACATACATACATACATACATATATATATATATATATATATATATATATGTGTGTGTGTGTAAAGAGAGAGGGGTAGATTTGACTATATTTGAATGTAGTCAAATTTGGATTTGGTCATTTTTTCACTCTTAAATTTACATAGTTTATAAATCCTAAAGATGAAAAGATGAAAAAGTTGGTATAATTTTGGAATTCTTATAAATCAAAGAATGAAAAAGATGATCAAATTCTTAAATTGACTATATTTTAATGGAACCAAGTCTCTCTCTCTCTCTCTATATATATATATATATATATATATATATATATATATATATATATATATGGGGTAGATTATTGTTTAGATTAGGTTAGCTTGGGTTCTATTGGTTGATGAATTCCAATTGTCGTTTTCTTTTTAATGATGCTTACGGTCTAGCTCACCTCAAAGTTAGACAACCAAGAGCTGTATGGTCAAGTCAAGCGGGTTAAAGTTGCGCTGGTTGAAGGTCGAGTCATGCATCTACGGGCGAGGTGGGTTTGAGTCGGTCATGAGATTGAATTGCGGATGGACATGGTCAAAAGATCTCAACCCGTTCTGAACTAGACCTGGCATCGCAACATATGATAAACAAGAAAAAAAACCTGAATAATATATATCATCCTAAAACCCAAGGCGTGACACCATATCTATGATCTCTTGAGCGATCTCTTGAGCGAAAGCATCAGTGACAACTTGAAATAAATGCCTACTTACTCACAGGAGATCAGTCTCAAATTTATAACTGATGACGCTCGATCACTGGTCCTGAACATCGGGAGAAGGAAGCGGAATGATTAGCGGATCTTTGCTCCATCGAGTTGCCTGCAAAAAGTCCCAGGACCGAAGGGATTCTCTGGTGGGACCCTCCGACGCTCAAGTTAGCAATCGAGGTCACAGCTGAGGAAGAGCTCAAGTGAGCTCTTTTTAGATGAAAGTATTCTCAGGGAGGAGGGATTCCCCTCCGAGTGTTGAGATAGCGATTCCTTGAGTTTTTTTTGCTCGTACCTGATTATTGAGTGGATTCACCTTTTTATAGGGGTTGACACTTGCATGATCACATGGGATTCCATGAAAAAGGAATGTCCATGGAGTTCTTGGGAGTTGCGTGAATCTGGGTTGGTGGGTGGGTCCTGTCCCATCGAAGAGGGAGAACAACGGCGGTTGGTGGGCTACGTCCCATCAGTCAGCGGGGCTATTGGGTAGTTGGGTCTAGTCCCATCAGCAGCGTGGCTAGTGGATAGTTGGATCTGACGTTGTCAGGCGATGCAGGTCAGGAAGGTGGCGTCTTGAACCACCAGGGCAGTGCTGGGGCTGATTTTAGAGGAAACGGGGGTGTTTCGACTCTTCCGAGGGAGCCGAGGCTGAGCTGGGTCGACCAGGGATGGCCAGGGCCAACCTCGTCGATTAGGAAGTGCCAGGGCAGGGCCGACCAAGAATGATCGGGGCCGACTCGGTGGGCTCAGAGACGTTGGGGCCGAGCAGGGCCGACCAAGAATGGTTGGGGCTGACTCAGTGGACTTGGAGACGCCGGGGCCGACCAGGAATGGTCGGGGCTGACTTGGCAGACCTGGAGCTACCAGAGTCGTGCAGGGCCAACCAGGAATGGTCGGGGCCAACTCAGCGGGCCTGAAGATGCTGGGGCTGAGCGGGGCTGACCAGGGATGGTCGGGCAGACTCGGTGGGCTTGGAGATGCCGGGGCCGAGTTGGGTCGATCAGGAATGGTCGGGGCTGACTTGGTAGGCTTGAAGACGCTGGGGCTGAGCGGGGCTGACTCGGTGGGCCTGGAGATGCTGGGGCCGAGCGGAACCAACCGGGAATGGTCGGGGCTGACTCGGCGGGCTTGGAGATGCTGGGGCCAAGCGGGGCCGACCAAGAATGGTTGGGGCCGACTCGGTAGGCCTGGAGACGCCGGGGCTAAGCGGGGCCGATAAAAAATAGTCGGGGCTGACTCGGTGGACCTGGAGCTACTGGGGTTGTGTGGGACCGATCAGGAATGGTCGGGGCCGACTCGGCGGGCCTGGAGATGCCAGGGCCGAGTGGGCTGACTAGGGATGGTCAGGGCCAACTCGGTGGGCTTGAAGATGCCGGGGCCGAGCGGGGCCGATCAGGAATGGTCGGGGCCGACTCGGTGGGCCTGAAGATGTCGGGGCCGAGCGGAGCCGACCAGGAATGGTCGGGGCCGACCAAGAATGGTCGGGGCCGACTCGGTGGGCTTGGAGATGTTGGGGCCGAGCAGGGCCAACCAAGAATGGTTGGGGCCGACTCGGCGGACCTGGAGACGCCGGGGCCGAGCGGGGTCGACCAAGAATGGTCGAGGCCGCCTCGAAGGGTTTGGAGACGCTGGGGCCGAGCGGGGCTGACCAGGAATGCTCGGGGTCAACTCGGTGGACCTGGAGACGCCGGGGTGCACTAATGTTTTGGTTTTGCTGAAATTGCCCTTGTGGCTATGCCAGCCACATCAGATGCCCCCCCCGCCTCTGAGCGCTAAGGACCATGTGCCTGCAATCCTTTGGACGAAAAGGGTGCTAAAATTCAAAAAATGATTTCCTCCTTAGTGCGCTTTAAATGGCTTGATGAGCTGGCGCTCTATCCCGAGGCAGTGTTGCTTCGAAGATCTCCCGCAATCTTGTGTTAGGTGGGGCTGACGTTGGCGCCGGACGCTCCGGGGAGGGAGCTCATTAGAGAATGGAAAAAGGAAAGGACCATCATTGCTCCTCTGTTTTCTATGCCCCATGATTGGCCAGGGATCACGCCCCTTGGGGTGAATTGAGGCGGGCTTGGCTCGGGGCAGGTGAGATTTTCGGCTGACAGCTCGTGGTGCCACAGAGGTTTGCCACGTGGCGGGATCTCGAGCGTTGCTGATGGAAAGTGGAGGGTATAAAAGCGCTTCAAGAGCATGGGGAAAACTTTTATTCTGCTATTGCTTTTTTCCACCTTCTGCTTCCTTGAGCTTCTTCTGCGTCCTGAGCCCTTCTAACTCCCAGGTTAGTTTCATCCTTTCCTCATGGACTGTAGTACCATTAGGGAGGGTAAGAGACCCGTAGAAGAGTCTTCCCAATCCAGTAGTGAAAACCAGGCCCCTGTAGTTAGCCAAATGCCTCGACCGATGGGTGGTGTCACTATCCGCAACGGATTGAGGGCGATAGGACCTCCATCTACCTCCAGCTTTCCCATTAGGGCAGTCCCTATGTCCTCTCTCCGTTCGGCGCTTCCTCCGGTGGTGAGTTCTAATCCAGCAGGTCCAGCGAGGGTGGCCTCAACCATGACCTCTAAGAACGTAGAGGCCGTTAGGGTTAGATACCTGGTCCCTGACTTCATTTGCTTGTCCGCGCCGGGGCCCGAAGATAGGGTGACCTCTAACTACCCAGGTCGGGTCACTCTATATGAGGAGTTCTTCTGGTGCAGGCTGCGCCTTCCTTTCCATCCTTTTCTTCTAAACCTCTTAGATAGGTATAGGTTAGTGCCGGCGCAGTTGACTTCGAATTCGATTCGGATCATCTGTGCCTTTGTCATCCTTTGCCATTTTGAGGGGGCCCGCCCAGGGCTGTCTCTGTTCCAAGCGTTTTATAAGCTCTGCCGTCAAGGAGAGGGGGCATGATGTGCATTTACTGCCATGCCGGGTAGAGCCTTCCCTTTAGGCCTCCCGTCCAAAATTAGGGGGTGGAAGTCTAGATTTCTTTTTTCCCACATCGAGGGGGTAAGGGCCGCTTGGAGGGAGCCAAACACTAGCTCCAATGACGATTCCTCCGTAAGGGATAGGGATAAGGAACTATTCACCCAACTGTCTAACTGCCAAATCCAAGGCTACAAGGAACTCCTATCCGAGGAGAACCTGGTAGAGGCCAAATTAGCCCTGGCGGCCGGTGAGCTTGATGCCTGACTCCTTCTGTCCCGACCTTCGGTTTGCTGTACGCTTTCACTAATGCATGTTATCTTTTTCTGTGCAGCAATGAAGGTTTCCGCCAATGATTTCGAGGCCATCATGAAGCAGAAAAGGCAGGCGACCGGAGAGTCGTCCAGGCCGGCGAAGAGAATTCAAAGAAGGGAGCCGGCCAGGTCGGTGAAGAGAATTCGAAGAAGGGAGCCGGCCAGGCCGTCTGAAGCCCTCACGGCCCCAACGCCTACGGAGGAGCTGGCTGAGAAGAAGCCGGTTGTAGGAGTGGCCCCGAAGCTGGCCAGGGCTGAAATTGAAGAGGAGGAGATCCTGGCCACCACCGAACTGACGGTGGTGGTTTTGGATGAGGAGGAAGCCCCCACCGCCATCGATGTGCCCAAGGCGGGGCGGGTTACAATCACCGTCAGCCCCCCGGCCGTTGCAGAGCCGGGGAGGGAGAGTGCTCCTCTAATCGCTGGTGAAGGGGAGCGAGTCGCCAAGAAGGCCCAGGATGGGGCGGAGGCGACCGAGAAGCAGAGGAGTGAGCCAAGGAGCTCATCCCATCAACCGACCCGCTGCCCGGCCTGCCCCCAAGTCGAAGGTCCGTAGGAAGGACAGACACGGCTGGTCCCCACACTCGGTACGATGGTGGATGCCGCACAAGCCTCCCGCCTCCTATCAGGAGTTCGGACCGCTGAGTTCGAGGAGGAGATGCGGGGATTGAGCAACTCCGCACTCCTGGATATGGTCATGGTTGCCGTTGTCCATGTAATTTTTGAATACTCTTCATTTTTCCCATGTTTCTCCTTCCTACGGTTGATATGTTTCTTCTGTCATAGATGGCCAACGACGCAATTGGTCTTCACGAGGCGCTGGCCCACTCCTTGAACACGATGACCAAGGCCCTGGCGCAGGCCGACAAGTACAAGAAGGAGAGCATGGCGCAGGCCGAAAGCCTTGCTTGTCTTCACCAAGAGGCCTCGGCCCGGGAGGAGAGTGCGGCCGGTCGCCTAAGGGAGATGGAGAGCCGGGCTGAAGCTGAGAGCGGCTGGGCCTCCGCAGCCGAGGCCAAGATGGAGCTGGCCTCGAAAAGGTTGAAGGCTGTCATGGCGCAGAATGAAGAGCTGACCCATCGGCTCTATCGTGCCGAGGAGGAGGCCCGGGTTGCTGCGGAGAGGGCAACTGTCGCGGAGAAAGTGGCAGCAGAGGCATGCTCATAGAAGGCTAGGGTGGTGGCCTGTACCGACGAGGCTAGTGCCTGTGCTGAAGAGGCCGAGAACAGGGCCTAGGAGGCCGAGGCGCGAGCCAAGGAGGCCGAGGCCAAAGCACAGCGAGCTGAAGCCGAGGCGGGGCAGGCCGTTTCCAACTATAAGGCCTTGTTAGAGTTCAAGCAGGAAGTCATTGAGGCCAGCCTCGATGCCTATGTTCAAGGCTTCGAAATGTGCAAGGTCAAGGTGTCTACGGCCCTCGAGATCGATATCTCTGAACTTTAAGACATTCGGCCTGGGGAGACTGACGAGGAGCCAACAGAGAAAGAAGACGAGAAGAGACCTAGCCCAGGCGAACCTTGAGGGCCCGCGGCTTCTTTTTTTTCTTTTCTTCAACTTGTGTAACCGGCCTCAGGCCCAATTTTGTACTTCCCCTTAATTGTTAATAAAGAAACTTTTTGTCAAAACTTCTTTGTGCTTTGATCCTTCTGTTCTTTCTTCTCTTGAGAAAAATGCCTTATTGTGCCTTACTTCCCGTGGCCAAACCGTATATGTTGGCAGTGCCATAGCCGAATCGCAGTCTTGGACTTAGCCAATACTCGAATGCACCACTGGGATGTAGGCTGGCCATATGAACAGTTACTTAAGATACCTCATGCTGTTGTAGACTATTTGGAGGGAGACTCATCTGCACACGAATTCTCTAAAGGCTTGGAATAACCTACGGGCGACTTAGTGCCAAGATTAATCTTGAAGGCGTTGGTATCGACCAGAGATGGTCAGGGCTGACTCGATCATCTTGGGGATGCCGAGGCCGAGTGGGGTTGACCAGTGGAAGCCCACACCGATTTGGTCAATGCTGGAGATGCTTGGGCCAGTCGAGGCCTACTAGGAAAGACCGTGACCAAGCCGGCTGGCTCAGAATATGTGAGGGCCACACGGAGCCTATTGGAGCTATCTCCATGGTCTGGGTTCTATGAGGGGCGACCCGGCCAGGTACGTAGCTATTAGGGACTTAACCGACTTGAGGGCATCGTCGTGCCGAGACCAAGTGATACTCTGTTAGCTGCTGTGTCGGCGATCTTTTTGAACCACCTCAGGGGTTTGTGTGCTGCATGAGGGGTGACTCGACCGGGTACGGAGCTGTTAGGGTCTTAACCGACTCGGAGGCACTGCCATGCCGGGGCCGAGTGGTGTCCCGTTAGCTGCGATGCCGGTGAGCTCCTTTTGAACCACCTCAGGGGTTCGTGTGCCACCTGAGGGGTGACTCGATCGGGTATGGAGCTGTCAGGGTCTTAACCGACTCGGGGGCACTACCGTGCCAGGGCCGAGTTGTGTTTTGTTAGCCGCGATGCCGGTAAGCTCCTTTTGAACCACCTCAGGGGTTTGTGTGCCACCTGAGGGGTGACTCAATCGGGTATGGAGTTGTTAGGGTCTTAACCGACTCGGGGGTACCGCCATGCCGGGACCGAGTGGTGTCCCATTAGCCGCAATGCCAGTGAGCTCCTTTTGAACCACCTCAGGGGTTTGTGTGCCATCTGAGGGACGACTCGATCGGGTACAGAGCTGCTAGGGTCTTAACCGACTCGGGGGCACCATCGTGCCGAGGCCGAGTGGTGTCCCGTTAGCCGCAATGCCGCTGAGCTCCTTTTGAACCACCTCAGGGGTTTGTGTACCGCCTAAGGGATGACTCAACTAGGTACGAAGCTGTTAGGGTCTTAACCGAATTGGGGCCACCGCCGTGCTGGGGCTGAGTGGTGTTCCGTTAGCCGCGATGTCGGTGAGCTCCTTTTGAACCGCCTCAGGGGTTTGTGTGCCACCTGAGGGGCGACTCGACCGGGTACGGAGCTGCTAGGGTCTTAACCGACTTGGGGGCACCGCCGTGCCGGGGCTGAGTGGTGTCCCGTTAGCCGCGAAGCCGGTGAGATCCTTTTGAACCGCCTCAGGGGTTTGTGTTCCACCTGAGGGGCGACTCGACTGGGTATGGAGCTGCTAGGGTCTTAACTGACTCGAGGGCACCGCCGTGCTGGGGCCGAGTGGTGTCTTGTTAGCCGCGATGCTGGTTAGCTCCTTTTGAACCACCTTAGGGGTTTGTGTGCCACATGAGGTGCGACTCGACCGGGTATGGAGCTGCTAGGGTCTTAACCGACTTAGGGGCACCGTTGTGCCGGGGCCGAGTGGTGTCCCATTCATTGCGATGCCAGTGAGCTCCTTTTGAACCACCTCAGGGGTTTGCGTGCCGCCTGAGGGGTGACTCGACCGGGTATGGAGCTGCTAGGGTCTTAACTGACTCAGGGGTACCACCGTGCTGGGGCCGAGTGGTGTCCCATTAGCCGCGATGCCGGTGAGCTCCTTTTGAACCACCTCAGGGGTTTGTGTGCCGCCTGAGGGGCGACTCGATCGGGTACGGAGCTTCTAGGGTCTTAACCGACTTGGGGGCACCGCCGTGCTGGGGCCGAGTGGTGTCCCATTAGCCGCAATGCCGGTGAGCTCCTTTGGAGAGACCTGGTCCTTGGACGCAAGGGAGAGTAGGCTGTGGCATCAGAAAGGACCTCCTTTATTGCTTATGCCCCAAGGGAATACATCATTGATAATATTGGCAGAGGTTATCTGCATTCCAAGTACACGGAATGGGTTGCCCGTTGAGTTCTTCTAGTCTGTATGCCTCCCGGTGGAAGTGTCTCAGTGACACGATAAGGACCCTCCTAGTTGGGGGATAGCTTGCCCCCCTATGTAGGCTTGGAAACCTCAGCCTTCCTCAAAACCAAGTCTCCACGGCAAAAAACCTTGAGATGAACTCGAGCATTGTAGTATTTGGCCGCTCGCTGACAAAATGTCGCCATGCGCAGCCTCGCCCAATCATGCGCCTCGTCGATAAAGTCCAAATTAGCCCGAATCAGTGCGGAATTGTTTTCCTTGTTAAGGGACTCCACATGCGGACTGGGCAGCCCGATCTCGACGGGAATGATGGCTTCGGATCCAAAGGTAAGACTGAAGGGAGTCTCGCCCATCGGTGCCCTGGGGGTCGTGTGGTAAGACCATATCACATTGGGGAGCTCCTCCACCCATCAACCCTTGGACCCATCTAGCTGGGTCCTGAGTCCTCTGAGGATGGTGCGGTTCATGACCTCACTTCTGCGTCATGGAGGACCTTGCTCACATAATAGACGGGTCTCTGGGTTCCATCGGCGTCGAGATGCACCAAGACTGAGCTAATGGCTTCCAGAGAAGCAGCTAAGTAGAGGAAGAGACTTTCCCCGTCTCTTGGCTTGGACAGGAGCGGGGGGGAAGACAGCAACACCTTCAACCCGTCGAAGGCTCTCTGGCAGTCGTCTGTCCACTCGAAGCTGTTCACCTTCCGCAAGGCCTTGAAGAAGGGCAAGCATCTCTCGGCCGATTTGGAGAGGAAATGACTTAGAGCCGCTATCCTCCCTGTTAGCCGCTGCACTTCCTTCTTGCTGGATGGTGGCCTCATGTCGAGTATGGCACTGATATTCTCTGGGTTCGCTTCGATCCCCCGCTGGGTCACCATGAAACCCAGGAACTTGCCCGCCATGACCCTGAAAGCACATTTCTTAGGGTTCAGCTTAACTTGGAAATGACAGAGGTTGTTGAAGGTTTCCTCTAAGTCGGAGACGTGATTGGAGGCGCAGGTGCTCTTTGTCAGCATGTCATCCACATAGACTTCCATATTCCGGCCTAGCTGATCTTGAAACACTCTGTTCATCAACCTCTGGTAAGTTGCCCCCGCATTCTTGAGGCCAAAAGGCATCACTTTGTAGCAATAAATACCTTTCTCCGTCACAAAGGATGTGTGCTCTTCGTCGCTGTGGTCCATCCTTATCTTATTATATCCAGAGAAGGCGTCCATGAAGCTGAGGAGTTCATGCCCGGAAGTGGAATCCACCAGCTGATCTATCCTTGGAAAGGGAAAGCTGTCTTTTGGACATGCCTTGTTGAGGTCGGTGAAGTCAATGCAAATTATCCAGTTCCCGATTGCCTTTCGCACCATGACCACATTAGCCAGCCGCTAGGGTAGTGTGCCGCCCGGATGTGGTCGGCGCTGAGCAGCTTGTTAACTTCCTCGTCAATAGCCTTTTGCCGATCAGGAGCGAAGCTTCTCTTCCTTTGGTGGATTGGACGGTGCCGTGGGTCAATATTGAACTTGTGGGTGATCACCTCCGGAGGGATGCCGGGCATATCAGATGCCGACCAAGCGAAGACATCCGAGTTAGTCTACAAAAAAGCTAAGAGGTGCTCCCGGTCCTCCGGGGGAAGGAGTCCACCGACGCGGACGGTCTTTGCTGGGTCGTCTCCATGGGGGAAGGTTAAGAGGTGCTCGGCTGGTTCTCCTCCCTTGCTGGAGTCCCTGGGGTTGGGTGCTTCTAAAGTTGATTCAGCTTCCAGAGGACTTGATGCCGCATGATAACAAGACAGGACTGGGATGGTCTCACTGCGCATCTCTCCAACTCCTTCACTAGTGGGGAACTGCACCAATAAGCGTCGTGTCCAAAAGGTTAAGACCTGAACGCCTAAGAATGACATTGTAAGCCAAGGGGACCCTTACGACTAGGAATTTCATGATCACTGTACTCTGGCATGGCGGTGTTCTGGCTGTCACAAACAAAGATATCTCGCCTTCAACCCTTACTGAATCCCCGGTGAACCCGACCAACAGGGTCGCCATAGGCTGAAGGGAGTCTAGAGATAATCCCATCCGAACAAAAGCATCATAAGTAAGGATGTCAGCTGAGCTACCACTATCAACTAATATCCTTTTTATAGGGTGCTTGGCGATTGTCATAGAGACGATGACGCCTTCATTGTTTACATTTTCAACAACAATAGATCCCCCCCCAGAGATTACATTATCCGGCGCCTCCATCCCTCTCGACCGCTTAGATGCGGAGGCCACTCCCCAAGACACCATTCCGACCATCCATTCTGTGGGGGTGTTGTCGACCGTGGCCTGAGCGGGTGGGGGCCCCATGAGTGCTGGCAGCGGCTGTGATGCCTTCTAAACATACTTGCCGAGGTAGCCTCGCTGGATGAGCTCCTCGATGGCCCACTTCAAACTGTAGCAGCTGTCGGTGTCATGGTCGTAATCCCGGTGGAATCGGTAGTAACGACTTTTGTCGCAGGGAAGACCTTTCTTCATGGGAGGAGGACGCTGGAGATAAGGCTCGCCCTCGATCTCCATAAGGATATGGGATCGAGGGGCGAGGAGAGGTGTGAGCTTGCTCTCATCGAGGATGGGGCTTCGACGCCTGTTGTCAGATCGGCGAGGCGGATCGAACCACCGGTGTCGAGGGGGTCCACTCGGCTCGGGGAGAGCAGGCTTGTGGTTGGAGCTCTTCGAGGATTCTCGGTGGGTGAAGTCAGCTTCATCCATGCGGATGTATTTTTGAGCCCGAAGGAAGAGGTCGGAATAGGAACCCGGGGGCTTCTTGTCCAAGGAAAAGTTGGAATCAACATTGGAATGCTAATTCTTTAAGTCCATCGACTGGCTTTCTTTTGGATAGTTATTGGAATGCCGGTTTTGCATTTTTGGAATGCAGCTTTTGATTTTGGAATGCCAACTCTTTAAGTCCATCGGCTGGCTTTCTTTTGGATAGTTATTGGAATGCCGGTTTTGCATTTTTGGAATGCTGCTTTCAATTTTGGAATGCCAACTTTTAAATTTCATCGGCTGGCTTCTTTTTGGATAGATGTTAGAATGCCGATTTTATGTTTTTGAAATGCCAACTTCTTGGTGTCTTCGGCTGGTTCCTTTCCCTGGCTTCAAACTCTTGTGGAATGAATTCTACTTCATATTTTGTTACCGTTTGAAACTTCCTCTCTTGGCCAATTTTTTTTTCTCTCTCTCTCTTACTCCCTCCTCTATTCCACAATGGCTATATCTTGATATTTTTGTTATAAATAGTGGAGATGAACAGTATTTCAGTGAAAGAAAGAGAAGTGAAGAAAAGTGATAGTGTTTTTGAAAAGAAAGATCAGAAAATTATCAGAAAATCATTGAGAGAAAAATCATTTGAAAGAGATATTTATTTGAGGATTATTGAAGCATTGCTTTGATTATTTTTCAACCCACCAGAGTTCATTTATTGTTGATTCTTCAAGTGGTCTTAAAGCTCCATCTACCCTTATTGAAGAGCATTCAAAGTTATCTTGAAGGCTTCTATTGTGCTGCTGCATTTATTAAAGAAAGTAGCAACTTCGGGATTAGCTCTTCAAGTTAATAAGTATTTTATTGTTTAAATCTGCTCATATCTAGGAGCTTATTGTATTAAACATTCTATCATTAGTGCTTTGATTTGTTTCATAGTTGTGAAACGTGTTTGGGTAGAGGTCTACCCGGATTTGTATTTGTAAGGCTTTCTTGTGCCCGAAAACAAGTGTTGCTAGCTAGGTTGGCTAGTGGTGATTGATTTGTAAGGCTTTCTTGTGCTCGGAAACAAATTTTGCTAGTTAGGTTGGCTAGTAGTGATTAGTGGAATACCCAAGTGTTTTTGGGGAGTGGATGTAGGTGCAAGGTTGGCACCAAACCACTATAAATATTATGTGTTTGGTTGTGATATATTTTCTATGATTGATTGCGTACTAGATTCACTTCACTATACGATACTCATTTGTAAAAGAATATAAGTGCACATACTTGATAGCTGATTAAATTTTTAAGAAACCCAATTCACCCCTCCTCTTGGATTGCTAAATCTAGGCAACAAGTTGTATCAGAGCTGGTTCTCCTGTTGTTAAGCCCTAAAAAGCTTAGAGCTAAAGATTATGGCAACCTTGTTGAGTGAGGAACAATCGACTAATAGGCCACCATTATTTCATGGCACAAATTATGGATATTGGAAAGCTAGAATGAAAATTTTCATTCAAGCACTTGACTATGACCTATGAAATATCATAGTAAATGGTTCTCACACACCCACAACTAGACTATAGATAACATGGTGATTCCTAAACCAAAAATGAAATGGGATGAACATGACAAAAAGTTGGCTCAGCTCAATGCTAAGGCCGTGAATGTTTTATATTGCTCTTTGGATGCTAATCAATCTAATCACATATCTACTTGTTTATCTGCTAAAGAGATTTGGGATAGATTAGAAGTTATCCATGAAGGTACTAATCAAGTAAAAGAATCTAAGAAAAATATGCTTGTCCATAGATATGAATTATTTAAGATGGATGCTAGTTACTAGATTTACTGACATTATAAATGAGCTTAAAAGTCTTGGTAAATCGTATACTAATGCTGATCTTGTGAGGAAGGTATTGCGATCTTTGCCTAGGTCTTGGGAGGTTAAAGTCACTGCTATTCAAGAGGCAAAGGACCTTAATGTTTTTCCCCTGGAAGAATTGTTGGGATCCTTAATGACTCATGAGTTTCAAATCAAACAACACACTTATGAGGATGAGTCAAAGAGAAGGACTATAGCTCTTAAAATTTTTGAAAAAAAGAAGAGTCAGATGAATCTGAGGATGACAGTAATGATGGGGACATGGCCCTCGTTACTAGAAAATTTAAGAGATTCATGAAAAGAAGAAAGTTCAGAGGAAAAAGGAAACCATTTACAAGAGGAGATGGAAACAAAGAAAAAGAAAAGGAAATTATCTGTTATGAATGCAAGAAGCTGGGACACTTTAAATCAGAATCCACAACTAAAGAAAGGTCCCAAGAAATATAAAAAAAGGCAATGATGGCTTCATGGAGTGATTCTGAAAATTCAAGCTCCGAGGGAGAAGAAAAGAATGAAGTGGCTAATCTTTGCTTCATGGCGGACAACGAGGAGTAAGTCCAAGTTTCCTTGATGATTTTTTATTTGAAGAACTGCATGGTGCATTCTATGAGTTAGTTGATGATTTTGCTAACCTTAGTTCCAAAAATAAAGATTTGAAAAATCAAATGCAAAACCTAGTTTTAGAAAATAATAAATATATTGAAGAAAATAAATTTTTGAAGAAAGAAAACTAGGATTTGAAAAATAAGTTGACAGACTTAAACCTATAGTTGATAAATTTACTTTAAGTTCTTTAAAATTAAATATAATTTTAGATAGCCAAAAAGCTGTTTTTGACAGAGTAGGATTAGGATATAAGCCTTTTAGAAAACAAAAATCTTTGAAAATTTTTTTCATACATGATGGTCAATCTTCTAATACTACTTGCTTTAAATGTGGTTTAAAGGGATATAAGTCCTATGCATATGATAGTATTAAAAAGGTTTGGGTTCCAAAAGAAACCATTTTATCTAATCCCAAAGGACCCTAGAAAGCTTGGGTACCTAAGAGCAAGACGTGATATTATATTTGCAGGTGTGTCTTGCAACCCATGGATCTAAACGAAAATGGTATCTTGATAGCGAGTGTTCAAGGCACATGACTGGTGATGAATCACAGTTCATCACTTTAGAAGCTAAAGATGGAGGTATAATTACCTTTGGAGATAATGGCCAAGGTAAAATCACTGGCATTGGTAAAATTGGTGTTACACCTCATACATATATTGAAAATGTCTTGTTAGTTAATGGTTTAAAGCATAACTTGTTAAGCATTAGTCAATTATGCAACAAAGGTTTTAAAGTTATTTTTGAATCATTTGTTTGCATTGTTTCAAATCATGATGATAATTGTATGAAACTTATTGGTCATAGGCATGAAAATATTTATACTATTGATTTGAATGATTTAAATGACCATGACTTTGATTATTTAGTTGCTATGAATGCTAAAATTGCTTAATAAAGTTGGTTATGGCATCGTAGACTTGCACATGTTAGCATGGATCTTCTTTCAAAACTACTTAAAAAGATTTAGTCAAAGGTTTACCAAAATTGAATTTTAAAAAAGGTAAGATTTGTGATGCATGTCAACTAGAAAAATAACCAGAGTTTTATTAAAATTTAAAAATATGATTTCAACTAATAGACCATTGGAATTATTGTATATGGATTTATTCGGCCAACTAGAACTACAAGTTTAGGAGGTAAGCTTTACGGTTTTGTAATTATCGATGATTTCTCTCGATTTACTTGGATTTTATTTTTAGCTAGAAAAGATGAAGCATTTTCTGCATTTCAAAACTTATTTAAAAAGATTATAAATGAAAAGGGAGTTTTAGTTTTATCGATTCGGAGTGATCATGGAAAAGAATTTAAAATTATTTCTTTGAAATTTTTTGCAATGAGCATGGAATTAATCATAATTTTTCTGTACCTAGGATACCTCAACAAAATGGGATTGTAGAAAGAAAAAATCAAACCTTGAAAGAAATGGCCCATACCATGTTGTGTGAGAGCAATCTCCCAAAGTTCTTTTGGGCAGAAGCAATTAACACCTCATGTTATATTTAAACCAAGCCTTGATTATACCTCTTTTGAAAAAGACCCCTTATGAGCTTTATAAAGATCGAAAACCCAACATTGCAAATTTTTGTGTTTTCGGATGTCGATGTTTTATATTGAATAATGGAAAATCAAATCTTGACAAGTTTGATCCAAAATCTGATGAAGGTATTTTTCTTGGTTACTCTTCTTCTAGTAGAGCTCACGGAGTTTTCAACAAAAATACTTTAGTAATAGAAGAATCAATTCATGTCGCTTTTGATGAAACTAATGATCTTCCAATAAGGGAGAGAAAGGCTATTGATGATGCAGGAGAAATTGAAAATGAAGTGAAGGAAATTACTTTGGAAAAAAAAGAAGACACAAATATTCAAATCAATCAAGAAAAGGTAAATCATGAAGAACCACAAGGTAATCATGACCTAGAAAAGGATTGGAGGTATGTACACAATCATCCTAAGGAATTTATTATTGGTGATATCTCGCATGGTATTAAAACTAGATCTTCATTTACAGATACTTATAATAACTTAGCATTTGTATCTCATATTGAACCTAAATGTTTTGAAAATGCTAAAGATGATATAGAATGGATAAATGCTATGCATGAAGAATTAAATCAATTTGAAAGAAATAATGTATGGATGTTAGTTAATAGACCACATGATCATCCAATTATTGGGACTAAATGGGTATTTAGAAACAAGTTGGATGAGCATGGTAATATAGTTAGAAACAAAGCAAGACTAATAGCTAAAGGTTATTGTCAGGAAAAAGGAATTGACTTTGATGAAACTTATGCTCCTATAACTAGACTAGAAGCCATTAGATTGTTACTTGCTTTTGTATGTTTTATAAATTTCAAATTATATCAAATGGATGTTAAAAGTGCTTTCTAAATGGATATATTGCCAAACAAGTATTTGTCGAGCAACCACCAGGATTTGAGAATCACTTGTTTCCAAACCATGTTTTCAAATTGAACAAAGCATTGTATGGTTTGAAGCAAGCTCCTCGAGCATGGTATGAACGATTAAGCAAATTCTTGATTAGCAATAAATTCATTAGAGGAAATGTTGATACAATACTTTTTATTAAAAGAGAAAATGATGATATACTTATTGTCCAAATTTATGTTGATAACATCATTTTTGGTTCTACTAACGAAACATTACGTCAAGACTTTGTAAAGCTTATGTAGGGAGAGTTCGAGATAGCATGATGGGTGAATTGAACTATTTTCTCGGACTACAAATCAAGCAGAGTGATGATGGAATCTTCATTTGCCAAAGCAAATATATCAGAGAAATGTTAAAGAAATTTGGCATGGAGACTTCCAAATATATTGGTACACCTATGAGCTCTTTTTGTAGACTAGACTCTAGTAGTACTGATAAAAATGTTGATTTGAAATTATATAAAGGAATGATAGGATCTTTATTGTATTTGACTGCTAGTAGGCCATATATATTATTCAGTGTATGCATGTGTGCTATATATCAAGCTAACCCTAAGGAACCCCATTTATTAGCTGTTAAGAGAATATTTAAATATTTGAGTGGTTCAGTAAACTTAGGATTATGGTATGACAAACAATCTAGCATAGACTTAATAGGGTACACTGATTCATATTTTGCAGATTGTAAATTAGATAAAATCTACTAGTGGAACTTATCAATTTCTAGATGTTAATTTAATCTCATGGTTTAGCAAGAAACAAACTTCAGTGGTACTGTCCACAGCTGAGGCTGAGTACATTGTGGCTGTAAGTTGTTGCGCTCAAATCTTATGGATTAAACAACAACTAGAAGATTATGGTATCAAACTTAAAGGCATACCAATAAAATGTGATAATACTAGTGCTATCAATTTAATCAAAAATCCTATTCAGCACTCTAGGACAAAACATATAGAGATTAGGCATCATTTTATTAGAGATCATGTTAATAATGGCAATATTGTGCTTGAGCATGTTTGTACTAATTTGCAGCTCGTTGATATTTTCACAAAACCCCTTGATGAATCAAAATTTTGTGAAATTAGAAGAGAGCTTGGTATGCTTGACCCTTCTATTTAAATGTTATCATGATTGTTTAATTTATATAACACCTATACTCATCATGATTGCATGAATTTTATGTCATATAAATCGCAACTATTTGATCTTCATACTCCTTATTTTTAATATTTTTATTGGATCATTTCAAATTATTTTGAATGATGTAATGAATGAACAAAATCTTTTCTTTGGTATTTTAATCGGTCTACCGGTTTTCATATTTTGGTATTCTACTCTTTGGCAACCAGCCTACCAGATTTTCTATTTTGGAATACCAACTTTGCATTGTTGGTCTTCCAACCAAGGAAATGGAAACCAGCTGCTATTTAAATCTCCTTTGCTTCCAAATCCACCTTTCCCAAGCCATGCACCACCGTTTTCTTCCTCTCCAAGCCCAAGCCGAGCGTGTTCTTCCTCTTCCCCTCAAGTTTCTTCCACTTCTTCATTTCAACTTCAAATCCCATTGATTTTCTTTGGATCTATGGCTCCCAAAGGTAAATCTGTGCATGGATCATCATCCCGAGGCATTAGTGAGTGCTCTCCTTTTAATCCTTCAAGCTTTCAATCTATGATTAGAAGATCTATAGCTTTTGAAAAAATTGTTGATAAGTTTCTAGCTTCTAAAAATTTTTCATTAGAGAGAATTTAGCATATAAGGTTGGAACACTTATTTAAGACAAACCTAGCCATTTACCCCGATCTTGATAAAATCTTTTATCATAATATTAGTTTTGAGAATGAAAGAGTAACTTCAACTGTTAAAGGTATTAAATTAAATTTGATGAAAATTCCTTGAGTCAAATTTTGAACATTTCAAGTACTAATCTTGGTGATGATACTCTTGAAGATAGAAAGTTTAAATTAGAAACTATTCTGGATATTGATGATGCTTCTAATATTGATCGTGTTTTCGCTAAAGATCTGAATGCGGAAATGAGATTACTTCATAGTATTGTTTTTCGCTGTCTTACTTCTAGGAGTGATAGCTTTGACTATGTGAATGACTGAGACTTAACTTTCATGTTTTATGTTGTAACCCAAACTCATCTACACCTACCTAGAAAAATGATTTATGATGAGAGAGGCTGTTAGTAGATCTAGAGCTGCCCTACCCTATGGTCTACTTCTTACCCATGTATTTAATCATTTCAATGTTGATGTTAGGAATGAGAATGTCAACCACTTTAGCGATAATGATGTTTACAATGAGCGTGTCTTAATTCGTATGGGTTTTGCTAAGGTAGATGACCTTTGGACAAGGAGCAAAGGAAAAATGCAAGTAATTCATGCACCTGTCTAGGGGGAGCAATCTACTGTGTCTCAGGATTTTTTCACTGAACATTAGAGTTACCCTTCTGTCTTTGCTGAAAATCAAAACTATCCTTTTGATTCTAATGTACCTCAGAATTTTACTTCTATGTTTACTGATCCTCCTATAAACTACTCTTACATGTTTGCTGAACAAGGGTTTATGCCTATGGACCCCAATCCTTCTATTAATATTAATCCTTCTTTTGTTAATAATCCTACTGCTAATCCAAATCCACCCAATGTTCCATCCCGCTCAGAATCCTTTCCAACCAAGTCATCCTATGGTTACCAAAATGGACCCTAATGATATGAGACTTTGGTTCGTAGGATTTCTGATGTTGTTTCTCTTGATGGATCTGTCAATAGTTCATCTTCTTATTGTTCTAATACTACCATGATTTCCCACATATCTTCAATGTTCTCTACCCTAAGTGACATTAAATTAAGCCTATATGATTTACAACATAGTGTGACCATCATTAAAGGAAAAGCTTTTAATTATGGTACTATGATGGACATTTCTAATTTCTTTGCCGAGTTAGGCAAGCTGAGAAAGGATGTGAACTCTTTGTTGGATAGTCCTGGCATTGCAAGTAATGAGATGTCTTCTTTTAGATTGCAAACTGTCAAGCCCAGCATGCTCTTGATAGTCATTCTAAGCTCATTACTGAGTGCCACAATATGCAACAAAAAATTCAATCTTTTATATCTCAGTTGTCTCTCCTAATGTTGAAGACCCCACTCGACGTCCTGTCCCTCATTTGAGATCATCTTCCTTTCAGACGTGCTCATGGATCTTCGTCTTCTTGCGTTGATATCATCGATTGATATTGCTTCTAGATTTCTGCTTATGCTGCCTCTGCCTATACTTCTGTTACTCTGGACTTATGTTGTCTTGGAACTATGTTTCTTATTTATTATGTTTGTATGAATTGTATAACTGTTGCTTACTATTGCGGACCAATTTGTATATTGGCTTGTAAGTTATTAATGACTGGTTTGTATTGTTTGTAAGATCTGTTTAATTTCATCTGCACTTTACAATATCTGCTTAATATTGAACTTTTATGCTTATCATTATTTGCTATTTTCATTCATTCCATTCAAGAAAAGACATAGAGCAATAGATGCAAACTCTTTCACCTTCTTTTTGATTAATGACAAAAAGGGGGAGAAATGGAAAGCATACATTTGATTTCTGATTTTAATTTAAAAAGAAACGGAAAGCATACACTCATATACTCTGATTTTATAAAATTGTTTTTGGAAATGAAATGCACTTCATAATCATGAGGAAGAAATAGAAAACACACATTCTGACTTTCAACATTATGTTTCGAAAACTTGTTTTGAAAAATGAAATGGAAGAAATGGAAAGCACACACTTCACAACTTTAAAGCTTTCAAACATTCGAGTGTTGCTTTTTCTTTCTAGAAAAATCAAATGAATATTTTGAAAACTTCATTGTATCAAAACCAAAGGGGGCTTTGCAAGATATATTTTTTCTTAAATCAAGTTTCGGCATGATACACATACATTTCGACATGCACTGTCTTATGCTTCAAAGTTGCAAGGAATGCTTTGATTGAATTACTTATTTCTTATTGAACACTTAATGGTTTTGTCACCATCAAAAAGAGGAGATTGTAACCCCATATTGATTTTGATGAAACCCAAAATAATTAAGTATTGTGCTAATATTGTATTTGTAAAGTTCAATCAATTTCAGGTTATTCATTATGGAACAATACACTTCATTTATCCCAGGTATATTGATTCATAATATAAGGTAATATGGTTCACTTAACAAAATGACTTTTAAGTTTAATTATATTTGCATTGTCTTGAATTGGATTCAATTATCCTATAAGTTCTTATTTATAATTCCATTTTGAATCATCACGGATCATGTTCTTAAACTATTGTATTTCTATTGCCTTCAGATTGGATGCTTAATGCTTGAATCTTGGGTTACCAATCTTTGATTTGGAATACCAGATTCGGGTTGCCTTCGATTACCTTCGGGTTGCCTTTGGTTACCTTCGGTTGTTGGCTTACTTAGCTTGCATGAATCTAACGGCTAGTTCCTTATATTAGGAGTTTGGGAATGCCCTGGTGCTTCATTCTAGCATACTAGTTTGGAATTTTGGCATGCTAACTCATTTGGTCTTTCGGCTGATGGTTTTTGGATGAAAAGTTGGAATGCCAACTTTTCTTTCTGGCATGCTAGAATCCTAGTCGGGCTACTAGATTTTTATGGCCCTCTGTTGGAAGTTTTGAGAGCTTTTAATTGGAATGCCAACTTGTCTTTTTGGCATGGTAATCTTCATGAGCTCACGGTTACTTTTTTTTGTGATTCAAAAGTTGGAATCAACGTTGGAATGCTAATTCTTTAAGTCCATTGGCTGGCTTTCTTTTGGATAGTTATTGGAATGTCAGTTTTGTATTTTTGGAATGTCACTTTGATTTTGGAATGCCAACTCTTTAAGTCCATCGGCTGACTTTCTTTTGGATAGTTATTGGAATGCTGGTTTTGCAATTTTGGAATGCCACTTTCAATTTTGGAATGCCAACTTTTAAATTCCATCGACTGGCTTCTTTTGGATAGATGTTAGAATGTCAATTTTACGTTTTTGGAATGCCAACTTCTTGGTGTCTTCGGCTGGTTCCTCTCCCTGAATGGATTTCTACTTCATATTTTGTTACCGTTTGAAACTTCCTCTCTTGGCCGGTTTTTTTCTCTCTCTCTTACTCCCTTCTCTATTTTACAATGACTATATCTTGATATTTTTGTTATAAATAGTGGAGATGAACAATATTTCAGTGAAAAAAAGAGAAGTGAAGAAAAGTGATAGTGTTTTTGAAAAAAAAAAGATAAAAAATATTAGAAAAATATTGAGAGAAAAATCATTTGAAAGAGATTTATTTAAGGATTTTGAAGCATTGCTTTGATTATTTTTCAACCCACCGGAGTTTATTTATTGCTGATTCTTCAAGTGTCTTAAAGCTCATCTATCCTTATTGAAGAGCATTCAAAGCTACTTTGAAGGTTTCTATTGTGCTGCTACGTTTATTAAAGAAAGAATCAACTTCGGGATTAGCTCTTCAAGTTGATAAGTATTTCTATTGTTTAAATCTGCTCATATCTAGGAGCTTATTGTATTAAACATTCTATCATTAGTGCTTTGATTTGTTTCACAGTTGTGAAATGTGTTTGGGTAGAGGTCTACCCGGATTTGTATATGTAAGGTTTGCTTGTGCTGGAAACAACTGTTGCTAGCTAGGTTGGCTAGTGGTGATTGATTTGTAAGGCTTGCTTATGCCCGAAAAAGTATTGCTAGCTAGGTTGGCTAGTAGTGATTAGTGAAATATCAAGGTGTTCTTAGGGAGTGGATGTTGGTGCAAGGTTGGCATCGAACCACTATAAATATTGTGTGTTTGGTTGTGATATATTTTCTGTGATTGATTGCATACTAGATTTACTTCACTACATAATACTCATTTGTAAAAGAATATAAGTGCAGATACTTGATAGCCGATTAAATTTTTAAGAAACCCAATTCACCCCCCTTCTGGGTTGCTAGATCTGGGCAACAGGTTAAATTTTTAAGAAACCCAATTCACCCCCTTCTTGGGTTGCTAGATCTGGGCAACAGGTATGAACTAAATAATAACATTTATGGTTTAAAGAGAGAGCAAGTGATATAATAAGTATAAATTAGTTGATGGTAGAGAAATCATGATTCATAGAGAAATCACAATTCCTTGGAATCACCATTACTAAAATAGAAGAATTATTATTTCATTGTTAAATGAGTGTAATGATCCTTCCCATAGGAATGGGAATAACTAAAATTCTTGGTATGAACTAAATAATAGCTGGATGGTATAAAGAGAGAGTGAGTGATATAATAGCTTTAGATCAGTTAATGGTACTTGCACTGCAAAAATTGAATAAAGATTGAATTAGCATTTAAATTTGAAAATGATTTTATTAGGGTTAATAGTGTAAACGTAAAGTAATGACTATTATAATATTAGATGGCTGCTATTTTTAAATTTGTTATGTGTATTTGTTCTAATGACATGCCACCAAAAAAAAAATTATGATTGTTACTCTAGAAGTTGGTTCTGTTCATTGATCAAGGGTATTTAGAAAAATAATAATACCTGTTATTTAGAAAAATAATAAAAGATCAATCCTATTCAAAAATATAACAAGGTAAGTTGAATATTAGAATGAAATTGACATTCCTTTCCCATATATTTGTTCATTTTGTACCAAAACAATGAAATAAAAAACAATAATGACAATTTGTCTCTAAAACAACTATACAGTATGATTACTATATAACAGCTTCCTAGATAATGAAAACCATTTATTTGTTGGAAAAGCTATTTTTATATAGATATGAATTAGCTTATAATATCTGAACAATTTAACAGGTAAGGTTGATCTGTGTATATGTGTTGTTTCTATTAAGCATTCTTTGGTTTAATAATTTAGCTTGTATTATACCTTCTTTTTCATATATTGATGTTTTGAGATGTCTATTAATTCATACACCAGAACTGGACTAAAGTGATGGTCTTACGAGAGGACGTGAACATACTCTTAACTGAGAGAATAATCATAAGCAATGGGCTAATGTCCAAATGACTTCTTTGTCATGCTTATAGTCTTACACTAATAGAGTACCATGTTCTTGATTTCTTTTTTATTTTTTTAAATGCCTCTTTTTTCCTTTTGTTGAGGAATGTTTTTTTTTTTCTCATCGTTATAAGATTTTGAACCAAGTGCATAATGTTTTATGAAACACATAACAATACTAGAAGCTTTTGGCCAAATTTTTTTTAAAAAAACACTGGGGGAGTTGTTTGTTGTATCTAAATAGTTTCATAATTTTTATTATTTCATATTTTGAGCGGTCAATTTAGATATGACAATGCTGTAGCTTTTTTGGTTAAATATTAGGAGTTATTTTTTTAATTTGTATCAAAATGTTTTCATGGTTCATCCCATTTATATTCATCTCTTGAGTGGTCGATTTCATAAACTTACGATTGGTTACAAGCCACAGCATGCTTTACCAAATAATTTAGAGGAGTTAAGAGTCCATGTTGCATGGGTTATATAGAGATTGGTAAATATTAGGGAATCTGTGACAGTTCTAATCTTCTACTTTGTGTATGTCTGTGACAATTCTAATCTTCTACTTATGTATGTCTTTGACAGTTATAAATTTTTTTCTCATTCATATATTTTTTAAAATTACTAATGTTGTTTATATGATGAAATTCAGACATAAAAGTTGAATCGAGCACCTACATTGGATGAGCTCTTTAGACACACCCATAAATAAAAGGACGACAATCCATGGGTAAATAAGAAGGCAGAGACAACACATATAAGTATTTAAAAACTTTACTTTAAATCATATATTTATACTATTTGTATGTTTAACTCGTTATATCTAATGTCTTTCACAAACTAATTTTATACAGAAGTGGCAAGATATGCAATCAAGTTAAGTTAGAGCTCAACTGGAGAGGATGGTGCAGATCATTACAGCAGCAGCTCAGCTCTTCATGATGCATATATGAAAATAGACAGTTGGAGTAAACAAGGGATGAATTTATGGATTCGGATCACATGCTAGCTTGCTGACATTCTCCTCATCTTCTGGTTGTACATCCTCACGAGTTTCTGATGAGTGGATTCAGAAGCGGGAGAAGATTTATGGATTTGTTTGTAATCCATTTTTTCTATAATTGGGATGATACTTGTTTGTGATACTTTTTTTTTTATGAACTTAGATACATGACACTTATGAAACTTTTTTATGAATATATATATATATATATATATATATATGAGAAGGATCGTGTTTATGATGATAATGATTTTTAATTTATATTATCGAGTGTATTATAGATTAATATGCTATATTTGAATATGGATTTGTTGTTATATGGATTATTTATATATATAATCAGTTATATTAAAAAATATATTTTAAGTTTTTAAAGGTTATATTTAAATATTGTAAGAGATTTTGCAAGGGATTTTGTTTCTTGGAAAGTCATTTTGCGAGGGATTATTTTCTCGGATATTTATTTAGCAATGGATAATTTCCTTAAAAATTAAGAAAAGTCATTTAAAATTTTTAAAATCTCTCAAAAAATCTTTCAATTTTTTTTTGAAAAATCACTGAAAAATTTTTTCTCAAAAAATCCTTGTAAATTTTTTCTCAAAAATCCCTCGAAAATTTTTTCTTCAAAAAATCCCTCAAAAAATCCCTTAAAAATTTTTCCTTAAAAAATCCCTCAAAAAAATTTTCTCAAAAAATGTCTCTCAAAAATTTTATCAAAAATTTCTAGTAGATTAATTTCGTCGAAAAATCTCTTGAAACATAAATTCCCTCGAAAATTTTTTAAGGAGGGTTTTTCCAATGAACATTTGTTTGTCAAAAATTTGTCAAAAATTTATATTTTGATAAATTTTTATTGATGAATTTTTTCTTTTTTTCCTTAAAAAATCTCTTGCAAATGATCCTTTTTCTTGTAGTGAGGCTACCGCCACTAAAAATGATGCGGCCATGGAGACCATGGCTGTGGTCTTCTTTGATGCCATTGCCATGAGGCAATGACTTAGAAAGAAAAAGAGGGAAAGGGTGAGGTTGGCATGGAGTCAAGGGCTGAGGTAGGACAAAGGATGGGGCTTGCTTCTCCTAATAATGAATAAATTCATCACTTCTTAAGCATTTCTTAAGACCTTAATATACATAGACTATGTTGACAATAATTTTTTCACTACTAGGACGATATCTCATTCAGACATATATACATAGACTACGTTGACAATAATTTTTTTCACTACTAGGATATGTCGATGTTTATCTTATAGGGGATATTATCATTCAGGTTGCTGGTTATGAGTTGAATTCTACTTTGGTTTAGTTATTATTTAATAATCTCATATTGCTAATGGTCGTGGGTTCAAACTCTCTTGTTGACCTCATATTAATTTTAATGAAACAAAAAATTAAGTATTATGCTAATATCATCTCTATCAAGTTCAATCAATTTCAGATTACTCATCATGAAAGGATACACTTCCTACAACCAAAGGTATATTATGATTCAAAGAAAGGTATCACAGGTAATATATATATGCTTATTGTAATTATATCACTCTTCAATGAACTTAAGCTTTTACAGTCACTGGATGATTTTCATACGTTTTATGTTCTACTGTTCATTCGACAAAATGACTTTCAAGTTTAATTATATTTGCATTGTCTTAAACTGGATTCAAGTATCTTACAAGTTTCTATTTATAATTCTATGATATTTTGAATTATTATCGGATTGTGCTCTTAAACTATCTATCTTCGGTTGCCTTCGGATTGGATACCAATTTCGGTTGCCTTCGGTTTGCCTTTCAGATTGGCTCCCTAGCACTTAGTATGGCTTGCTGATTTTCTAAATCGATTTGCCGACTTTTGTTGCCTTTCGGATTGACTTCCCAATGCTTATTTTGGGATGTTGGAATGCTGATTTTTGATGCCTTTCGGTTATGGCTCCCTGATGCTTATTCTTGGAATGCCAACTTTTATTTTGGCATGCTAGTGTTTGAAGTTGGCATGCTGATTTTACAAGATGTTCTGCCGGCTCCCTATGCTTTATATTTTGGCACGCTAGTGTTTGAAGTTGGCATGCTGATTTTACAAGATGTTTTGCCGGCTCCCTATGCATTATATTTCGGCATGCTAGGCTTTGGACTTGGCATGCTAATTTTCTAAAGCCTTTTGCTGTCTCCCTAGCTGAATTTTTTTTGTTCAAACATGGCTTGCTAGTTTCAAAAGTTGGAATACCAACTTTCGAAGTTGGCATGCTGGTTTAGTAACTCATTCGGCTGGAAGCTTCTGGTACCAAAAGTTGGTATGCCAACTTCTTCCCTTGCTTGCCGATTTGAGGATTTTGGGATGCTATCTTGTTGGAATTCGGATGTTTCTTTATGGCTGTTAACGTTTCAAATTTCATTCCACAGTTGGAGCTAATTATGCAGAGTGTGTCTCTCTCTCTCCTCTCTCCATCTCACAACGGTAATGCAATGGATATATTTTTCTTCTTGTTATAAATTGTAGTGTTTTCTTCTTGTTATAAATTGTAGTGTTGAACAGTGTTTCAAAAATAGAGAGAAAAAGTGATTTTTGGAAAAAGAAAAAAATATTAGTGAAAATTGTGAAAAAAATAATTTGAAAAAGAGAGATTTATTAGAGTTGGTTGGAGTATTGCTTTGATTGTGGAGTTCATTGATTGCTGATTATTAAAATAGTGATTAAAGCTCCATCTACCCTCTTTGAAGAGCATTCAAAGCTTCCTTGAAGGCTTCTCTTGTGCTGCTGCATCATTAAAGAAAGAAGCTACTTCGGGATTAGCTCTTCAAGTTGATAAGTATTATTATTGTTAAATCTGCTCATTTATTAGGAGCATCTTGTATTAAACACTCTCTACTACTTGTGCTTTGATTTGTTTCACAGTTGTGAAACGTGATTGGGTAGAGGTCTATCCGGGATTATATTTGTAAGGCTTACTTGTGCCCAAAAAAAGTGTGCTAGCCAGGTTGGCTAGTGGTGATTAGTGAAAATACCCGAGGTATTCTTGGGGAGTAGATGTAGGTGCAGGATAGGCACCGAACCACTATAAATATTATGTGTTTGATTATGATATTTTTCTATGATTGTTTTCATATTAGATTCACTTTACTCCACGTTATTTATTTGCAAAAGAAATATAAGTGCACATACTTAATAGTCAATTAAATTTTAAAGACACCCAATTCACCTTGTCTCTTGGATTGCTAGATTTGGGCAACAAGTGGTATCAGAGCAGATGCTCTTATTGTTAAGCCTTAAAAAGCTTAGAGCTAAAGATTATGGAAACCTTGTTGAATGAGGGATGATTCACTAATAGGCCACCTCTATTTAATGGCACAAATTATGGATATTGAAAAGCTAGAATGAAAATTTTCATTCAAGCACTTAACTATGACCTATGAAGTATCATAATAAATGGTCTCCACACATCCACGACTAGATTAAATGATATGAAGATTCCTAAACCAAAAATGAAATAGGATAAACATGATAAGAAATTAGCACAGCTCAATGCTAAGGCCATGAATGTTTTATATTGTTCATTGGATGCTAATGAATTTAATCGCATATCTACTTATTTATTTGCCAAGAAAATTTGGGATAGATTAGAAGTTACCCATGAGGGTACCAAACAAGTGAAAGAATCCAAGATAAATATGCTTGTTCATAAATATGAATTATTTAAGATGGATTCTAGTGAATCAATTTCTAAAATGTTTACTAGATTTACTGATATTATTAACGGACTTAAAAGCCTTGGTAAATCATATACTAATGCTGATCTTGTGAGGAAGGTATGAATGCTGATCTTGTGAGAAAGGTATTACGATCTTTGCCTAGGTTTTGAGAAGCCAAAGTCACTACTATTCAAAAGGTAAAGGATCTAAATGTTTTATCCTTGAAAGAATTGTTGGGATCACTAATGACTCATAAGCTTCAAATTAAACAACATACTGATGAAGATGAGTCAAAGAAAAAAAGGACAATGGCTCTCAAAATTTCTGAACAAAAGGAAGTGTCAGAAGAATCAGAGGATGAAAGTAATGATGAGGATATGGCCCTCATTACTAGAAAGTTTAAAAGATTTATGAAAAGCAAAAAAATTGAAGGAAAAAGAAAATCATTTGTAAGAGGAGATGGAAACAAAGAAAAAGAAAATAAAATTATCTTTTATGAATGCAAGAAGCCAAAACATTTTAAATTAGAATGTCCACAACTTAAGAAAGGTCTCAATAAATTCAAGAAGAAGGCTATGATGGATACATGGAGTGATTCTGAAAATTCAAGCTTCGAGAGAGATGAAAAAAATAAAGTAGCTACTCTTTGCTTCAAGGTGAACACTGAGGAGCTAAGTCCAAGTTTCCTTGATGACTTTTCATTTGAAGAATTGAATGGTGCTTTTTATGAGTTAGTTGATGATTTTACTAATCTTAGTTCCAAAAATAAAGATTTAAAAAATTAAATGCAAAACCTAGTTTTAGAAAATAATAAATATATGGAAGAAAATGATTCTTTGAAGAAAGAAAACAAGGATTTAAAAACTGAAGTTGATAGACTTAAACCTATAGTAGATAAGTTTACATTAAGTTCTTTAAAATTAAATATGATTTTAGATAGTCAAAAAGCTATTTTTGATAGAGCAGGATTAGGCTATAATCCTTTTAGAAAATAAAAGTCTTTGAAAAATATTTTCATACATGCTGATCAATCTTTTAATATTACTTGCTTTAAATGTGGTTTGAAGGGACATAAGTCCTATGCATGCAATAGTGTCAAGAAAGTTTGGGTTCCAAAAAGAATCATATTATCTAACCCCAAAGGATCCAAAAAAACTTAGGTACCTATGAGTAAGACGTGACATTATGTTTGTAGGTGTGTCTTACAATCTGTGGATCTAAACAAAAATGGTATCTTGATAGCGAGTGTTCGAGACACATGATGGGTGATGAATCACAATTCATCACTTTGGAAGTTAAAGATGGAGGTATGGTCACCTTTGAAGATAATGGCCAAGGAGATATTGAAAATCAAGTGAAGGAACTCACTTTGGAAGAAAAAGAGAATCCAATTGTTCAATCAAATCAAGAAGAGGTAAATCACGAAGAACCTCAAGGTAATCTTGACCTAGAAAAAGGTTGGAGATATGCACACAATCATTCAAAGGAATTTATTATTGGTGATCTCACACATGGTGTTAGAACTAGATCTTCATTTAGAGATATTTATAATAATTTAACATTTGTGTCTCATATTGAACCTAAATGTTTTGATGATGCTAAGGATGATATAGAATGGATAAATGCTATGCATGATGAATTGAACCAATTTGAGAGGAATAATGTATGGAAACTAGTTGATAGACCTCATGATCATCCAATCATTGGGACTAAATGGGTATTTAGAAACAAGTTGGATGAGCATGGTAATATAGTTAGAAACAAAGCAAGACTAGTAGCTAAAGGTTATTGTTAGGAGGAGGGAATTGATTTTGATGAAACTTATGCTCCTGTTTCTAGACTAAAAGCTATTAGATTTTTACTTGCTTTTGCATGCTTTATGAATTTCAAGTTATATCAAATGGATGTTAAGAGTGATTTCCTAAATGGATTTATTGCCGAGCAAGTGTTTGTTGAACAACCATCAGGATTTGGGAACCACTAGTTTTCAAACCATGTTTTTAAATTGAATAAAGCATTGTATGGTTTGAAGCAATCTCCTCAAGCATGGTATGATCGATTAAGCAAATTCTTGATTAGCAATAAATTCATTAGAGAAAATGTTTATACAATGCTTTTCATTAAAAAAGAAAATGATGATATGCTTATTGTTCAAATTTATGTTGATGACATCATTTTCGGTGCTACTAACAAAATATTATATCAAGACTTTGCAAAGCTTATGTAGGGAGAGTTTGAGATGAGCATGATGGGAGAGAGAAATTATTTTCTCATATTATAAATCAAGCAAAGTGATGATGGAATCTTCATTTGCCAAAGCAAATATATAAAGAAAATATTAAAGAAATTTGGCATGGAGACTTCTAAGTATATCAGTACACCTATGAGCTTCTCTTGTAAATTAGACTCTTGTAGTACTGATAAAAATGTTGATATAAAATTATATAGAGGAATGATAGGATCTTTATTATATTTAACTGCTGGTAGGCCAGATATATTATTCAGTATTTATATGTGCTAGATATCAAGCTAACCCTAAGGAACCACATTTATTAGCTGTTAAAAGAATCTTTAAATATTTGAATGGTTCAGTAAACTTAGGATTATGGTATGACAAACAATCTAGCATTGACTTAATATACACTGATTCAGATTTTGCAGGTTGTAAATTAGACAGAAAATCTATTAGTGAAACTTGCTAATTTTTATGTGTTAATTTAATCTCATAGTTTAGCATGAAACAAACTTTAGTAGCATTGTCCACAGCTGAGGCTGAGTACATTGTAGCTGAAAGTTGTTTTGCTCAACTCTTATGGATTAAACAATAGCTAGAAGATTATGGTATTAAACATAAAGACATTCCAATAAATGCGATAGTACTAGTGCTATCAATTTAACTAAAAATCCTATTCAGCACTTTAGGATAAAACACATAGAAATAAGGCATCATTTTATTAGAGATCATGTTAATAATGGTAATATTATGCTTGAGCATGTTTGTACTGATTTGCAGCTCGCTAATATTTTTACAAAACCCCTTGATGAATCAAAATTTTATGAAATTAGAAGAGAGCTTGGTATGCTTTATCCTTATATTTAATTGAGTTGTTATAATTTTTAAATTTATATACACTCTTGTACTCATTATCATTGCATGAAGTTTATGTCATATGAATTGCAACTGCTTGATCTTCATATTCCATAATTTTAAAGATTTTGATTGGATCAATTTTAAATTATTTTGATTGATGTTTTGAATGAATGAAAATATTTGCTTTTACTTTCCCTGGGTTACCGATTTTAGCATTTTGGCATCCCACTTTTTGGAGTAAAATACCAAAAACATAAAATCGGTCCTCCACTTTTTGGCTACTGGTTAACCAGATTCCTTGTTTTAGAAGACCAATTTTGCTTTGTTGGTTTTCAACTTTTGGAATTGGGACCGGATGTTTTTAAGGACTGATTTCTTGCCACTTCCCAAGCTGTTCTTCACCCTTTTCCAAACCGAGCATCTTCTTCTCCAAGTCAAGCTGTCCTTCTCCCTTCAAGCCTCCACTTCTTCATTCAACTTCAAAAATCCCATTGCTTTCATTGGATCAATGGCTCCCAAAGGTAAATCTAATCGTGGATCTTCTTACCAAGGCATCAGTGAGTGCTTCCTTCTAATCCTTCTAGTTTTCAATCTATGATTAGAAGATCTGTAGCGTTTAAAAAAATAGTTGATTTTGAGTTTCTAGCTTCTAAAAAAATTTATTGAAGAAAACTTAGCATATCAAGGATGGGAACATTTATTTAAGATAACCTTTCCATTTATCCAGATCTTGTCAAAAATTTTTATCATAATATTAGCTTTGAAAATGATAGAGTATCTTCAAAAGTTAAAGGTGTTAGAATTGATTTTGATGAAAATACTTTGAGAGAGATTTTGAATATTCTAGATACCGGTTTTGGTGAGGACACTCTTGATGACAAAAAGTTCAAATTAGAAACTGTTCTTGATATTGATGATGCTTCTCATATTGATCATATTTTTGCTAAGGATTTGAATGCGAAAATGAGGTTACTACACAGTATTGTTTCTCGGTGTCTTACCTCTAGGAGTGGTAGTTTTAATTATGTGAATGACTGAGATTTGACTATAATATTTCATATTGTGACCCAAAGTCATTTACACCTTCCTAGAAAAATAATTTGTGTGATAAGAGAGGCAGTTAGTAGATCTAGAGTAGCTCTACCCTATGCCTACTTCTTACCCATGTCTTTAATTATTTTTATGTTGATGTTAGATGTGAGAATGTCTATAATCTTAGCCATACCGATGTCTTCAATGAGCATATATTAATTCGTATGGATTTTGCTAAGGTAGATGGCCTTTGGACAAGGAGCAAAGAAAAAATGCAAGAAATTTCTGCACCTGTCCAGGGGAGCAATCTACTGTGCATCAGGAATTTTTCGCTGAACCTCAAATTCACCCTTATATTTCTATTGAAGCTCAGTGTTATCTATCTATTTCTATTGAACCTCAAACTTATTCTTCTGCTCCTAATGCACCTCAAAATTTTACTTCTTTGTTTACTGATCCTTCTACAAATTATTCTTATATGTTTGCTGAATAAGTTTTTATGCCCATGGACCCCAATCCTTCTATTAATGTTAATCCTTCCTTTGTTAACAATCCTACCACTGATTCAAATCAACCCAATGTTCCATAACCTACTCAGAATCCTTTCCAACCAAGTCATCCTATGGTTACCAAAATGGACCTTGATGACATGGATACTTTGGTTCGCAGGATTTCTGATGTTGTTTCTCTTGGTAGATCTGTCAATAGTTCATTTTCCTATTCTTCTGAGACTTTTATGGTTTCCCACATATATTCTATGTATGCTACCTTAAATGACATCAAAGCGAGCTTACATGATTTACAGCTTAATGCGGATGTCATAAAAGGAAAAGCATTCAGATATGGTGAGATGGTGGACATTTCTAAGTTCTTTACTGAGTTGGGCAAGTTAAAAAATGATGTAAATTCTTTGTTGAAAAGTGCTAGCATTGCATGTAATAAGATTGCTTCTTTTTGCTTGCAAACTGAGAAGGCTCAATTTGCTCTTGACTATCATACCTTGCTCATTATTGATTGCCACATTATGTAACAAAAGATTGTGAATTTCATCTCTCAATTATCTCCGAAGGTAGAAGACCCCATGATGCGTGTCGTAGCACAATGATTAAAACACCTTAATTTCACTAATAAAATAGCTAGAATAACGGATCGAATCCATAAGGAATTTAGCGGTTATCCTAAAATAAATTTATAAATTTAAATAAATAGATAATTAGTAGTAAAAAATAATTAAGATATAATCTATCTTATAAGAGCACGGTCCGTACCCGTAGATCACGGCCCATCCCTTTTAAGAATAAATCAGTCAAGAATTATTTTCCAGTTAAATAGAATTCAATAAAAATTAAACATGAATAAAAGTTTTATTTCATAACATTAAAGAGTGCATATTAAAATCTAAAATTAAAGAGTTTTATTTTCTGACATTAAGAAGGCAACAAGAAAGCAACAAACTCTTCCTAATTCAAACCAAAGACGGGCTGATCCACGCCGGGCTGAACCAGACCGAAGACGGGCTGAACCGGGCCCTCTGTTCTTCCTCTGCCTCCAAGCCATGAACGAATCCTCACGAACTCATGAACAGAGCCTCCATGAACCAAGGTGAAGTCTCTGTTCTTCTTCTGCAGTCGCCTCCAATCCATGAACCTCCTAGGAACAAAGCCTCTACGAACTCTTCAGGAACCCACGGATGCAGAACAGAACTCTCCAGGATCCCACGGATGCAGAACAGAGCCTCCACACCACAAATGCTACAGAACCTCCGAACGGACGCTGGGAACTCACGAACGGCTCTTGGGGACTCCCAATGGCTCCTAGAACTTGGGAACAACCGCCTCCTCCCTCAATCGCTCCTCTTTGCTGCTATTTGTAGAGGCCCAGACGTGGAGAAGATGCTCCCTGTTTCCATATCAGATGCCCGGATGCAGAGACGATGCGGATGTGAAGAAATCCCAGAGAGATCGCGGACGGAATCAAAATTCCTTTCATCTGAAGTTTATTCTTCCAATTTGAGAATTTCAATCCAATTTATTTCTTGATTGGTGGAGGGAATGATTAAATTGGAAGACGAGAAGAATCGGAAGAAAAGAAGGAAAATTCGGATGAAAAGACGATGAAATTGGCAATTGGATTGCCGACTTTGCTTTGAGATGTATGCAGAAACAAATAAATCATTGTAAATTCAATTTCGAGCTCATTTTAAGTCCGATTTAAGTGTGTTTACATCGTTGGATTCCTAAAATCGAGCTCTTTAAGTTGATAAGATTTTACCTAAAATATTAAAATATTAAATAATAATAGGTACATTGACCTATTAATTAATAGGTTTATGATGATTATTTATGCATTTATCACTCCCCCCAACTTGAATCTTACTCGTCCTCGAGTAAATAAGGAATTTAGAAATATGTACCAAGCTAGTCCAAGAATTGATAGTTATCTTACATTTCTAAAAAAATTTCTGGTTAGATCATAAAGAAGGTACTTCATCGGATTATTAAGTTTACCCATTTAGTGATAGAGTGTAGTCCACAAGAATTTATAGAAGTCTTCCTTTACCAACTTTTCACTTTTCTGTTTAAGTCTTCTAACTTAATTTGGGTTGGGTGTAGTGTCTTGTGTAATTTAGTTCCTTTATTTATTTATTTATTTATATGTAAAGTCAGTGCAATGTCCTAACCCCTTGCTTTCTAATTAACTCTTGTAACGAGCTTTAGGCCAATGGCTCCCAAACCAATTGGTTTTAGGGCATTAGGTGTAAAACACCCCTCGGACTTACTGACTCGAGTCAAAAAGGCTTTAGGTAGGACTGACTCTACTTAGGTTCTTTTACATTCTCACTTTTTATGCGAACAACATCACTTGCTTAGATGGCGGGGCCCGGTTACTTAGTGAAAGATCCTAAGAACCTAATTTATTAATTTTAAGAGAGATTTTTTTTTCTTTTTCTCTTTTTTTTGAATGATATTTTCACCCATACCCTTATTAAGTAGATTGTACTATTAAGATCAGTGGTCAGAAGGGTCTAAAATTATTCTAAAATTTTTTTTTGGGCTAAACCCTACCTTTTATTAGGTTTTCTTAATAATTTATTTCTTACTATCTCAAAAATAATCTAACCATTAATCATTCATAGACTGCTTGATTAATTTATTCCTCAGTATCTCAAAAATAATCTAACCATTAATCATTCATAGACTGCTTGATTAACTTCAAATCGAGACAGAATTTGGTACACACATCTGATTATAGTTTTACTCAAGGATTTACTTATTCTCCCCCCCCCCCCCCAACTTAATTTCCATTATCCCTAATGTAAAGAAAAATTACTTTCAAAGAAAGATACTACCTGGTAGAGTATTTGAAGGTTGGAGGTTTCATTGTTGCCATCTTCTTTCAATCTACTTCTGTTGCTCTTCTTGGTCATACTAAAAGAACAGAAAGTTAAAAATAACTAATAAACTGGGTTGCCTCCCAAGAGCGCTAAGTTTAAAGTCTTCAGCCAGACTGTGCTACTCATTATGATAGCGTTGGGTTTACAAGATCAATTGATTCAACAACTTCTCCATCATTAATTTCTTCTATATATGGTTTCAAACGTTGGCCATTTACTTTGAATGTATTTCCCTGCTTGGGGTCTTTAAGCTCTACAGCTCCATGGGAAATACTTGAGTTACTATAAAAGGTCCATTCCATCGTGAATGAAGTTTTCCAGGGAAAAGATGTAATCTTGAATTGTAAAGCCATACTTTTTGATTTGGTTCAAAAGTTTTTCTATTAATAAATTTGTCATGATATGCTTTGATTCATTCTTTATAAATTTTTGAGCTCTCGTATGCATCATTTCGTAGCTCTTCTAACTCATTCAATTGAAGTTTTCTAATAACACCCGCCTTTTTCATATCATAATTAAATTGCTTGATGGCCCAAAATGCACGGTGTTTCAATTCTACATGTAAATGGCAGGCCTTTCCAAATACGAGCCGGTAAGGAGACATTCCCATGGGAGTTTTAAATGCAGTACGATAAGCCCATAATGCATCATCCAAACGTTCTGACCAATCTTTCATATCAGGTCTCACCGTTTTCTCAAGGATATGTTTAATTTCTCTATTTGATATTTCAACTTGGCCACTAGTTTGGGGATGATAAGGTGTAGCTACCTTATGAGTAATTCCATATTTGTTCATTAATCCTTCAAAGTGTCTATTCGTAAAATGTGTACCCCCATCACTAATTATAGCTCTTGGGCATCCAAAATGACTAAGGATGTTATGCTGAATAAACTTGATTACAACTTTATGGTCATTGGTTCGAGTTGCCATGGCTTCAATCCATTTTGACACATAATCAACTGCCACTAGAATGTATTCGAATCCAAAAGAGGAAGAAAATGGGCCCATAAAATCAATACCCCATACATCAAAAATTTCTACAACCAAGATAGGGTTTAGGGGCATCATATGTTTTCGAGAAATATTTCCTGTTTGTTGACATTGGAGACAATTACGCCCAAATTCGTGTACATCTTTAAAAAGAGTTGGCCAATAGAACCCACTTTGCAGTACCTTTGCTGCAGTTTTTCTTCCACTAAAATGTCCCCCACAGGCAAGAGAATGACAGAAGTTAAGTATACTTTTGAATTCACTCTCAGGGACACATTGCCTAATCACCTAATCTGAACAGTACTTAAATAATTCAGGGTCTTCCCAAAAGTAATATTTGATTTGTGAGAAAAATCTATCTTTTTCTTCTTTTGTCCAGTGGAAAGGTACTTTTCTGTTGCCAAATAATTCACAATGTGGGCAAACCAGGGAAGACTGCTATGGAAAATTGAAAATTGCTCATCAGAAACCTATCTCTGATTATTTCTTTATTGTATTCCACTGAGATCCTAGAGATATGATCTGCTACCATATTTTTAGAACCCTTCTTATCTAAGATTTCTAGGTCAAATTCTTGTAATAGAAGGATCCATCTAATCAGTCTGGGTTTTGTATCCTTTTTTGATAAAAGATGCCTCAATGCTGCATGATCAGAATAAACTAAAACCTTAGACCCTAACAGATATGATCTAAATTTTTCTAGGGCAAACACAACTGCTAGTAATTCTTTTTCAGTGGTAGTATAGTTCATTTGTGCATCCAAAGAGTTTTACTAGCATAATAAATTACATGGGGTTTCGATTGAGTTTCTATCCTAGAACTGCCCCTACAGCATAATCAGAAGCATCACACATAATTTTGAAGGGTATGGTCCAATCTGGGGGCTTGATAATTGGTGCAGTGGTCAAAGCAGTTCGAAGGATGTTATAGGCTGTTAGACAATCTTCATCAAAATTAAAAGAACTATCTTTAGTCAACAAATTACACAATGGTCTAGAAATTTTTGAAATCCTTGATGAAGCGTCTGTAAAAACCAGCATGACCATGGAAAGATCGTACTTGTTTAATTGAGGTTGGGGGTGGTAGATTTGAGATCAATTCAACCTTGGCTTTATCAACCTCAATACCTCACTCTGAAACAATGTGTCCGAGCACAATTCCTCACGAACCATAAAATGGCTCTTCTCCCAACTTAGGACTAAATTCATTTCCATACATCGTTTCAGTACCTTAGTCAAGTTCTCGAGGCAGCTATCAAATGATGCACCAAAAACTAAAAAATCATCCATAAATACTTCCAAAAATTGACCAATCATATCAAAAATATGGCCAACATACATCGTTGAAAAGTGGCTGGTGCATTACAAAGACCAAATGGCATGCGTCTAAAGGCAAATGTTCCAAAGGGACAGGTGAAGGTGGTCTTTTCTTGATCTGCAGGAAATACTGGGACTTGATTGTATCCTGAATATCCATCTAAGAAACAAAAGAAACTTTGTCCTGCTAGCCGTTCTAGAATTTGATCGATAAAAGGCAAAGGAAAGTGGTCTTTCTAGTCACGGCATTCAACTTTCAATAATCTATACACACTCTCCAACTAGTTGATGTGAGTAGGAATTGATTCGCTTTTTCATTTTTAATCACGGTAATACCTGACTTTTTAGGTACTACTTGGATTGGACTGACCCATTGACTATCCGAAATTGGATAAATGATACCAGCATCAAGCCATTTTACTACTTCTTTCTTAACAACATCCCTCATGTTTGGATTTAGCCTTCGTTGCATGTCTCTATGTGGTTTGGCTTCAATTTCACTATGAATGTGGTGCATGCAAACGGAAGGGTCAATTCCCTTAAGATCAGCTATTGTCCATCCAATTGCCTCTTTATATTCTTTAAGTCCATCTATCAATTTATCTTCATGCTCAAAGGTTAGGGTAGATGCAATGATTACCGGAAGGGTATCATTGGGTCCAAGGAATGAATATTTTAAGTTAACAGGAAGAGGTTTCAATTCTAGTTGGGTGGTGCTTCCAAGGATGGTATTAAAGGGCTTGGTTTAGTTGGAAGTGGTTCATATTTTATAGTCCAAGGAGGGATGGTGTTGAACTTAGGTTGTTCTAATAACATGTTTATCTCTTTGGTATACTCATCAATATCAAAGTCATCTATTCCAAAATGTGTAAGACATGTTTGTAAAGGATCCGAATCAAGCAAACTTTGGAATTTTTTATCTACAACTTCTTCGATCATGTTTACTTCATTTAAATCATACACAGGTGGTCCTTGGGAAGCATTAAAAATATTTAATCTCATCTTCTTGTTTCCAAAAGATACATCCATAACACCTATTCTACAATTTATACATGCATTAGCGGTAGCTAGAAAAGGTCTCCAAGGATGATGGGAATTTGGTTAGGATTACCGCTAGATTCCATATCTAACACAAGGAAGTCGACAGGAAAATAGAATTCATCTACCTTTACTAATACATCTTCCAATATTCCATGAGGTACTTTGACTGATCTATCTGCCAATTGTAGTGTTACTGTAGTGGGTTTTAATTCTCCAAATCCGAATAACTCATACATTGAACTTGGGAGAAGGTTTACACTCGCACCCAAATCTAATAATGCTTTCTTGATTGTGAAGTTTCCTATGACACATGATATAATCGGGGTACCAGGATCTTTTAGTTTGGTGGGGTTATTTGCTGAACAACTGAGCTGACTTGCTCAGTCAAATGGATCTTTTTTGGTATTTGTGACTTTGCTTTCCGTTTTTGTGTGCATAGATCCTTCAAAAATTTGGCATAAGCCGGAACTTGCTTGATAGCATCGAGAAGGGTAAGTTTATTTGGACTTGCTTAAATAACTCAAGCATCTCATTCATTTTTATATTCTTCTTGTCCAAAGACAAAGGAGATTCTAAAGCACTAGGGAATGGGGCTTTAGGCATGATTGCTTGATCATTGAATTCTTTTTCTTCTTCATTTCTTCTCTTTTCTGGTTTAGCCACTTCTAATTTCTGGGTTGGTTCAGGTGGGTTCAATGTTTTTCCACTTCTTAGAGTCATGACTGATTTAGCATGTTCTGAGAATTTGTCAGGACTATTGGAACCCTCAGCCATGAATTGTCCTTTCGGGTTATCGATAGGCTGACTAGGTAACTTACCCTCCTCCCTTCTACTGAATGCTGTGGCTAATTGACCTATCTGAGTTTCTAGTTTTGCAATAGATTGTGTGTGGGAGTGAAGGATTTGAGTATTCATTTCTAGCCCTTTCAATGCTTGTAACACTTTGTCTTCGAAAGTAGGATGATTATTTGGTGGAGGTTGTGGGATGTTTGGGTATTGTGAATATGGCATGCTTCTAAAATTGGTTTCTTGATAATTAGGTCTGATCGATGATGAATTGGTTACAGGTTGAGGTTTCCAAGAAAAATTTGGGTGATTTCGCCAGCCAGGATTGTAAGTATTTGCATATGGATCATTTCCTATTCTAGGAGCTAATCGGGTTTGGGCTTGATGGGCTTGCTCCTGAACAAGTTCAGAAAATTGGTATGCAGCTGGACATTCACCTATAGAATGGGTTGGACTCGAACAAATTATGCATACCTCATGTAATTGAGTAGATGGGGAAGAGATGTTTCCAACTTGTAAAATTTGGTCAAGTTTATGGGATAATTCATCTACCTTAGTATAGATATATGTAGAATGACCTATTTCATATATTTCACCTCTTTTAGGTTCTATGGGAGGGTCTCGACGAGCAACTGACATGTGATGTAATGAATTCTCACTCAATGTCTCAAAGAGTTGCCAAGCTTCATGTTCATTTTTTAACATAAATGTCCCACCACATGAAGCATCAACCATTTGCCGATGCTTTTCTGATAAACCATCATAAAAGCACTGAACCAGTTGCCATTTGGGTATGGCATGATGTGGACATTTTCTAATCAGTTCTTTAATCTTTCCCATGTCTCGTGAAACATCTCTCCATCTGTCTGGAAAAAACTCGTTATGGCTTTTCTAATTTGATTCGTTTTTCCTATAGGAAAATATTTCTTAAGAAACTCTCTCTGAAGATGATCCCAAGTTGAAATTATAACAGTGTCTACTGAATTTAACCAATACTTGGCTCTATCTTTTAGGAAAAAAGGGAATAACTTAAGCCTAAGTGCATCATCGAAGAAATTTTGAATCTTGACAGTTGAGCAAATTTTCAAAAATTCATCTAAGTGTTTGTAGGGATCCTCATTTGTAAGTCCATAGAAAGATGGTAACATTTGGATTACACTTGACTTAATTTCATATTGGACAGCCTCCACTGGAGGCACTTGAATGCAGGGAGAGTAGGTATACCTTGAAAAGTAAAATACTCTTTTAACTGTCGTGGTGGATCATTTTCGTTATTAGGATCCATAATTCTAAGTCTGTTTGCTCTAAAAGTTCTTTCTATCTCAGGATCTAAGGGTATAAGGTTGGGTTGCGACGATCGACGACCAAGCATACACCCTACCAATGACTCTAAAGCAAACAGTAATTTAGTTTTTTTTTATAATAGAAGAGAAAGAAGAAGATTCTAAAGAAAATATCCTAAAAGATTCCTAGAACTAAGAGCAATGAATAATTTAATTAGGTTTTAATAATTCTTAGCAATCAAGTTAACAAAGATTATACTCTCTACTCTAGGTTTACCCTAGATCTATACAGCTCCTAACTTCCAAGACCGCCTTGGAGCCCTCCAAGTCAAAAATTAGCTGATCAACTAGCCAGTTAAGGGTAAGGTCAGTGGGGGTCCCCCTGTTGTTTACTAGGTAAGCGAACAGAACCAATTAAGTAACACTTTCTTTCCTTTTCTAGACACTAGTTAAGCAGTCAATCTCGACCCGGTCCAACTCTTTTGGGTGCCTTGTCCTATTGAGCTCGAGTTTCTTAGGGGTTGACATCTAGTTAATTTTAGAGTTAAAGGTTTGGGTTAATGCAAAATGAAGGATGTGGTTTGTGGGCCAAGGAAGGGTGATGAAATCCCCACCTTATCTTGATTAGGGGTTTGTGCCCTTAAAGTTAATTATGAAAATGCTATGCAACAAACAGATGTCTAGCTCTTGAAATTATCAAACAAAATTAATTTAATTACTTTTTTAAAAGATTTTTTGATTAGGTTTCTAATTTCCTAATAAATTATGAGATGTCAATGGAAGAATTTTGAGTTTTACAGAAAATAAATTTACTAAGTCAATCTAAGCATAGAAATAAAATAATTATTTTATTTATATATTTTATTTTTATTATATATATATATTTTGTTTCCTTAAATTAATTTTATTTTATGGAAGGTGTCTTAGGGTTTTCTTTCAAGTTCTTTAAGGTAAGTTAATTAAAAGAAAATTTAATTAGGTTAAAAGTAGATTTGTGACAAGAAGGAAAATAATAATTTTTTTATATGTTAAAATAAAATATGAAATTCTAACAATTAAGGTAACAAAAATAATAAAGAGACAATAACTATTCAAAAATTAAAAATAAGAATAAAATTAAGAAAAATTAATCTAATTTTTTTATTTTTTATAATTTTTTTAAATAATACACTTAAGTCCCCGGCAACGGTGCCAAAATCTGATGCGTGCCGTAGCACAACGATTAAAACACCTTAATTTCACTAATAGATAGTGAGAATAAGGGATCGAATCCATAGGAACTTTAGCGGTTATCTTGAAATATATTTATAAATTTAAATAAATAGATAATTAGTAGTAAAAAATAATTAAGATATAATCTATCTTATAAGAGCACGGTCGTACCCGTAGATCACGCCTGTCCCTTTTAAGAATAAATCAGTCAAGAATTATTTTCACTTAAATAGAATTCAATAAAAATTAAACATGAATAAAAGTTTTATTTCATAACATCCAAGAGTGCATGTTAAAATCTAAAATTAAAGAGTTTTATTTTCTGACATTAGAAGGCAACAAGAAAGCAACAAACTCTTCCTAATTCAAACCAAAGACGGGTTGAACCAAGCCGGGCTGAACCAGACCGAAGATGGGTTGAACCGGGCCCTCTGTTCTTCCTCTGCCTCCAAGCCACGAACGAATCCTCACAAACTCGCGAACAGAGCCTCACAAACCAAGGTGAAGTCTCTGTTCTTCTTCTGCAGCCGCCTCCAAGCCACGAACCTCCTAGGAATAGAGCCTATACGAACTCTCCAGGAACCCACGGACACAGAACAGAATGCAGAACAGAACTCTCCAGGATCCCACGGACGCAGAACAGAGCCTCCACACCACGAATGCTACAAAACCTCCGGACGGATGCTGAGAACTCACGAACGACTCTTGGACGCCCGGATGTAGAGACGACGCGAATGCGAAGAAATCCTGAAGAGATCACGGACGAAATCAAAATTTCTTCTAAAGTTTATTCTTCCAATTTGAGAATTTTTAATCCAATTTATTTTTTGATTGGTGGAGGGAACGGATGAAAAGACGATGAAATCGGCAATTGGATTGCCAACTTTGCTTTGAGATGCATGCAGAAACAAATAAATCATTGTAAATTCAATTTCGAGCTCATTTTAAGTCCGATTTAAGTGTCGTTTGCATCGTTAGATTCCTAAAATTGAGCTCTTTAAGTTGATGAGATTTTACCTAAAATATATATAAAATATTAAAATATTAAATAGTAATAGGTATTGACCTATTAATTAATAGGTTTATGATGATTATTTGTGCATTTATCACCCCACTTGTTGACCTGCCCCTCATTTGTCATCATCCCATCCTTCCAGATGTGATCGTGGATCTTTTTCATCCTCTCGTGTTGAAATTATTGACTAATGTTACTTATGGATGCCTGCCTTTGTTACTTTAGAACGTATATTTCTTGTTATTCCTTTTGGCTTGTTTAATTTCTGCTTACTATTGTGGACCAATTCTTTTATTGGCTTGTAAATTATCAATGACTAGTTTGTATGGTTTGTAAGACTTATATAATTTCATTTGCACTTTATAATATCTGCTTCTTGTTAAAATTTTATGCTTATAATTACTTGCTATACTTAATTCATTCCTTAAAGAAAAGACATACAGTGATAGATGCAAACTCTTTCATCTTCTTTTTGATTAATAACAAAAAAGAAAAGAAATGGACAGCATACACTTTGATTTTAAAGCTTTCATACACTCTATTTTTGTCTTTTATTTGAAAAAATGGAATGCATAGTTTTGAAAAGTTCATTGTTTTAAAACCAAAGGAAGAGTTTTGCAAGGTATCTATTGAAAATTATAGCCTAAATGTTTTGAAAATCAAAGTTTCGACATGCTACACATATTTTTGGCATGCACTGTCTTATGCTTTAAAATTGCAAAGAATGCTTCAATTGAAATTGCTTATCTCTTATTGAATACTTAATGGTATTATCATAAAACAGGAAGAGATTGTTGTCCTCATATTGATTTTGATGAAACACAAAATAATTAAGTATCGTGCTAATATCATCTCTATCAAGTTCAATCAATTTCAGGTTACTCATCATGAAAGAATACACTTCCTACAACCAAAGGTATATAATTCAAAAAGAAAGGTATCATAGGTAATATATATATGCTTGTTGTAATTATATCACTCTTTAATTATATCATCCCTCATTACTTATTATTCTTATTCTTAACTATTAGCCTGACTCATTCATAGGCGATATTAAGCTTAATATATAATGTTGATCCTTTCCCTAATGGCTTAAACTTTTGGACTTAAAAATACAAGTTAATTAACACAAACTAGGGTGATCAAGTGAGCAGTCCATTCTATATTAACTCATGTTCATCTCAAAATCAAACATGATATTGACTATTTGAAATAGAAAATGACTAAACACATGGAATTTTGAAGTTCAAAATCAAAATACGTGTGTGCCCATATAAGCCTCGCCTTCATGATCATTTCCTTAATATCAT
>UESW01004659.1:528494-575513 GCA_900491605.1 Calamus simplicifolius
TTAGTGCCGGCATAGTTGACTCTGAATTCGATTCGGATCATATGTGCCTTTGTCATCCTTTGCCATTTTGAGGGGGCTCGCCCAGGGCTCTCTCTGTTCCGAGCTTTTTATAAGCTCCACCGTCAAGGAGAGGGGGCCTGGTGAGCATTTACCGCCAGGCCGGGTAGAGCCTTCCCTTTAGGCCTCCCATCCAAAATTAGGGGGTAGAAGTCTAGATTTCTTTTTGACCACGTCAAGGGGGTAAGGGCCGCTTGGAGGGAGCCAAACACTAGCTCCAACGATGATTCCTCCGTAAGGGATAGGGATAAGGAACTATTCACCCAACTGTCTAACTGCCAAATCTCATGCTACAAGGAACTCTTGTCCGAGGAGAACCTGGTAGAGGCCGAATTAGCCCCGGCGGTCGGTGAGCTTGATGCCTGACTCCTTCTGTCCCGACCTTTGGTTTGCTGTACGATATCGCTAATGCCTGTTATCTTTTTCTGTGCAGTAATGAAGGTTTCCGCCAGCGATTTGAGGCCGTCCTAAAGCAGAAAAGGCAAGCGACTGGAGAGTCGTCCAGGCCAGCAAAGAGAATTCAAAGAAGGGAACCGACCAGGCCGGCGAAGAGAATTTGAAGAAGGGAGCCGGCCAGGTCGACTGAAGCCCTCACGGCCCCAACACCTACGGAGGAGCCGGCTGAGAAGAAGCCGATTGTAGGAGTGGCCCCGGAGCTGGCCAGGGCTGAAATTGAAGAGGGGGAGATCCCAGCCACCACCGAACTGACGGTGGTGGTTTTGTATGAGGAGGAAGCCCCGCTGCCGCCGATGTGCCCGAGGCAGGGTGGGTTACCATCGCCATCGGCCCCTCGACTGCTGCAGAGCCGGGGAGGGAGAGCACTCCCCTAACCACTGGTGAAGGGGAGCGAGTCGCCAGGAAGGCCCGGGATGGGGCGGAGGCGACTGAAAGCAGAGGGGTGAGCCGAGGAGCTCATCCCATCAACCGGCCCGCTGCCCGGCCCGCCCCCAAGTCGAAGGTCCGTAGGAAGGACAGACACGGCTGGTCCCCACACTCGTCACAATGGTGGACGCCGCACAAGCCTCCCGCCTCCTATCGATAGTTTGGACCGTCGAGTTTGAGGAGGAGATGCGGGGATTGAGCCACTCCGCACTCCTAGATATGGTCATGGTTGCCGTTGTCCATGTAATTTTTGAATACTCTTCATTTTTCTCATGTTTCTCCTTCCTACGGTTGATATGTTTCTTCTGTCACAGATGGCCAACAGCGCAATTGGTCTTCACGAGGCGCTGGCCCACTCCTCGAACACGATGACCAAGGCCCTGGCACGGGCCAACAAGTACAAGAAGGAGAGCATGGCGCAGGCTGAAAACCTTGCTCTTCTTCACCAAGAGGCCTCGGCCCGGGAGGAGAGTGCGGCCGGTCGCCTAAGGGAGATGGAGAGCCGGGCCGAAGCCTAGAGCGGCCGGGCCTCCGTAGCCGAGGCCAAGATGGAGCTGGCCTCGGAAAGGTTGAAGGCCACCACGGCGCAGAACGAAGAGCTGACCCGGCGGCTCTATCATGCCGAGGAGGAGGCCCGGGTTGCTGCGCAGAGGGCAGCTATCGCGAAGAAAGCAGCAGCAAAGGCATGCTCAGAGAAGGCCGGGGCGGTGGCCTGTGCCGATGAGGCCAGTGCCCGTGCTGAAGAGGCCGAGAGCAGGGCCTAGGAGGCCGAGGCGCGAGCCAAGGAGGCCGAGGCCAAAGCACAGCGAGCTGAAGCCGAGGCGGGGCAGGCCATTTCCAACTATAAGGCCTCGCCAGAGTTCAAGCAGGAAGTCATCGAGGCCAGCCTCGATGCCTATGTTCAAGGCTTCAAAATGTGCAAGGTCAAGGTGTCTACGGCCCTCGAGATCGATATCTCTGAACTTGAAGACATTCGGCCTGGGGAGACCGACGAGGAGCCAGCAGAGAAAGAAGACGAGAAGAGACCTAGCCCAGGCGAACCTTGAGGGCCCGCCTCAGGCCCAATTTTGTACTTCCCCTTAATTGTTAATACAGAAACTTTTTGTCAAAACTTCTTTGTGCTTTGATCCTTCTGTTCTTTCTTATCTTGAGAAAAATGCCTTATTGTGCCTTACTTCCCGTGGCCAAACCGAATATGTTGGCAGTGTCGTAGCTAAATCGCAGTCTTGGACTTAGCCAATACTCGAATGCGCCGCTGGGATGTAGGCTGGCCATATGAACATTTACTTAAGATACCTCATGTTGTTGTAGACTATTTGGAGGGAGACTCGTCTGCACACGAATTCTCTAAAGGCTTGGAATAACCCGCGGGTGACTTAGTGCCAAGATTAATCTTGAAGGCGTTGGTATCGACCAGAGATGGTCAGGGCTGACTCGATCGTCTTGGGGATGCCGAGGCCGAGTGGGGTTGACCGGCGGAAGCCCACACCGATTCGGTCAATGCTGGAGATGCTTGGGCCAGTCGAGGCCTACGAGGAAAGACCGTGACCGAGCCGGTCGGCTCGGAATCTGTGAGGGCCACACAGAGCCTTTTGGAGCTATCTCCATGGTCTGGGATCCATATGAGGGGCGACCCGGCTGGGTATGTAGCTATTAGGGACTTAACCGACTTGAGGGCATCATCGTGCCAGGACCAAGTGGTACTCTGTTAGCTGCTGTGTCGGCGATCTTTTTGAACCACCTCAGGGGTTTGTGTGCGCCTGAGGGGCAACTCAACCGGGTACGGAGCTATTAGGGTCTTAACCGACTCGAAGGCACGCCGTACCGGGGCCGAGTGGTGTCCCATTAGCTGCAATACCGGTGAGCTCCTTTTGAACCACCTCAGGAGTTTGTGTGCCACATGAGGGGCGACTCGATCGGGTACGGAGCTCTCAGGGTCTTAACCGACTTGGGGGCACCGCCATGCCGGGGCCGAGTGGTGTCCCGTTAGCCGCAATGCCGGTGAGCTCCTTTTGAACTGCCTCAGGGGTTTGTGTGCCGCCTGAGGGGCGACTCGATTGGGTAGGGAGCTGTTAGGGTCTTAACCGACTCGGGGGCACCATCGTGCTGGGGCCGAGTGGTGTTCCGTTAGCCGCAATGCCGATGAGCTCCTTTTGAACCGCTTCATGGGTTTGTATGCCACCTGAGGGGTAACTCGACCAGGTACGGAGCTGCTAGGGTCTTAACCGACTCGGGGGCACCGCCGTGCCGGGGCCGAGTGGTGTCCCGTTAGCCGTGATGCTGGTGAGCTCCTTTTGAACCACCTCAGGGGTTTGTGTGCCGCCTGAGGGGTGACTTGACTGGGTAAGGAGCTGTTAGGGTCTTAACCAACTCGGGGGCACTGTCGTGTCGGGGCCGAGTGGTGTTCCATTAGCCGTGATGCTGGTGAGCTCCTTTTGAACCGCCTCAGGGGTTTGTGTGCCACCTGAGGGGCGACTCGAATGGGTACGGGGCTGCTAGGGTCTTAACCGATTCGGGGGCACCGCCGTGCCGGGGCCAGTGGTGTCTCATTAGCCGCGATGCTGATGAGCTCCTTTTGAATCGCCTCAGAGGGTTTGTGTGCCACCTGAGTGGCGACTCGACTGGATACAGAGCTGCTAGGGTCTTAATAGACTCGGGGGCACCGCCGTGCCGAAGCCGAGTGGTGTCTTGTTAGCCGCGATGCCGGTTAGCACCTTTTGAACCACCTCAGGGGTTTGTGTGCCACCTGAGGTGCGACTCGACCGGGTACGGAGCTACTAGGGTCTTAACCGACTTGGGGGCACTGCAGTGTCGGGGCCGAGTGGTGTCCCATTAGCTATGATGCTAGTGAGCTCCTTTTGAATCACCTCAGGGGTTTGTGTGCTGCCTGAGGGGAAACTCGACCGGGTATGGAGCTATTAGGGCCTTAACCGACTCGGGGGCACCGTCGTGCCAAGGCCTAGTGGTGTCCCATTAGCCGCGATGCTGGTGAGCTCCTTTTGAACCACATCAGAGTTTGTGTGCCGCATGAGGGGCGACTCGATCGGGTACGGAGCTGCTAGGGTCTTAACCGACTCGGGGGCACCGCCATGTTGGGGCCGAGTGGTGTCCCGTTAGCCACAATGCCGGTGAGCTCCTTTGAAGAGACCTGATCCTTGGACGCAAGGGAGAGTAGGCTGTGGCGTCAGAAAGGACCTCCTTTATTTCTTATGCCCCGAGGGAATACATCATTGATAATATTGGTGGAGGTTACCGCATTCCAGGTACACGGAATGGGTTGCCCATTGAGTTCTTCTAGTTTGTATGCCCCCCGGTGGAGTGTCTCGGTGACACGATAAGAACCCTCCAGTTGGGGGATAGCTTGCCCCCCTCTGTAGGCTTAGAAACCTCAGCCTTCCTCAAAACCAAGTCTCCATGGCGAAAAACCTTGAGACGAACTCGGGCATTGTAGTATTTGGCCGCTCGCTGATGAAAAGTCACCATGCGCAGCCTCGCCCAATCATGCGCCTCGTCGACAAAGTCCAAATTAGCCCAAATCAGCATGGAATTATTTTCCTTGTTGAAGGACTCCACACGCGGACTGGGCAGCCCAATCTCGATGGGAATGACGGCTTCGGATCCGAAGGTAAGACTGAAGGGAGTCTCGCCCGTCGGTGCCCTGGGGGTCGTGTGGTAAGCCCATATCACACTGGGGAGCTCCTCCACCCATCGACCCTTGGACTCGTCTAGCCGGGTCCTGAGTCCTCTGAGGATGGTGCAGTTCATGACCTCGGCCTCTCCGTTGGTTTGGGGGTGGCCGACAGAGGTGAATCGGTGATGAATGCCTAGCTCGTCACAGAAAGCTTTAAATGCTGCATTATTAAATTGGCGGCCGTTGTCGATGACGAGGGTATGAGGTAGGCCGAAACGACATATGATCGACTTCCAGAAGAAAGCCTTGACCTTACATTCAGTGATCTTAGCCAGTGCCTCGACCTCGACCCATTTGGTAAAGTAGTCGATGGCGACTAGCAAGAATCTCTGTTGCCCTGAAACTGGGGGGAATGGCCCAAGGATGTCCATTCCCCATTGAGCGAAAGGCCATGGGGCTGAGAGCGGATTCAGCGGGGTAGACGGTTGATGTTGGATGTGTGCGTGGCGCTGGCAACCATCGCACTTTTGAACTAGTCTGGCCGCGTCCTCCCTCATAGTGAGCCAGAAGTATCCCTAACGGAGAGCCTTTTGGGCTAGGATCTGCTCCCCAGATGATTTCTATAGATGCCTTCGTGGATCTCTCTGAGGATGTAGTCGGCGTCGATGGGTCCTACACACTTGAGCAGGGGTAGGAGAACGACCTTCTGTACAGACGTCCATCTAGGAGGATGAATTTGGAGGCCCTCCATTTGAGTAGTCTGGCTTCATTGCGGTCGTCAGGGAGAGTGCCATCAGTGATATAGCGGATGTAGGCATCCATCCATGTGGGCTCTTGGGTGAGTGGAGGACTTCCTCGCTATCCTCTATGCTGGTCCTTTCTAAATATTCAATGTAAGAATCCTTTGCCATGTCGTCGGCAGAGGTAGCCAACGAGAAAGGATGTCGGCCTTGGCATTCTCACTCCGAGGAATGTAACTGATGCTGAAATAAGCTAGTGGGAAGGTCAAGAGCCAAACCTTACCCAAGTACTGAGTCATAATAGGGTCACACGCCTTGTACTCTCCGCTGATTTGTCCGAAGACGAGTTGTGAGTCTGTGAAAGCCCTGAGATGCCTTATTCCAAACTCCTGGGCTAGCCTTAATCTGGCCAGCAGGGCTTCGTACTCAGCTCGATTATTGGTGGCTTCGAATAGAAACCGCAGGGTGCATTCCATCCTTTCTCCACCCGGCCCGGCAAGAATGAGGCCGGCGCTGCTTCCCTGAGAGTTTGATGCGCCGTCCACATGAAGGATCCAAGTTTCTCCATCGTCGTTTGGTTCAGGCTCGCACTGTTCCTTGGTAACTTCTTCAGTCGTCTCCTCCACCCAAGTGCATTCAACTAGGAAGTTAGCTAAAACTTAGGACTTCAGGGCCGGTCATGCCTGGAAGGAGAGGTCGAACTCTCCTAGCTTGATGGCCCACTTGGCAAGTCGTCCTGATGTATCCGGACGAGCCAGGATGGCTCGAAGGGGCTGGTCCGTGAGCACCACGATAGGATGGGCTTGAAAGTATGGGCGGAGGCACCGGGCGAAAACTATCAGGGCAAAAATAACTTTCTCTATCTTGGAGTACCTAACTTCTGCATCATGGAGGACCTTGCTCATATAATAGACGGGTCTCTGGGTTCCGTCGGCATCGAGATGTACCAAGACTGAGCTAACGGCTTCTAGAGAAGCAGCTAAGTAGAGGAAGAGACTTTCCCCATCTCTTGGCTTGGACAGGAGCGGGGGGAAGACAGGAACACCTTCAGCGCATCGAAGGCTCTCTGGTAGTCGTATGTCCATTCGAAGTTGTTCACCTTCCAAAGGCCTTGAAGAAGGGCAAGCATCTCTCGACCGATTTGGAGAGGAAACGACTTAGAGCCGCTATCCTCCCTGTTAGCCGCTGCACTTCCTTCTTGCTGGATGGTGGCCTCATGTCGAGTATGGCGCTGATCTTCTCTGGGTTCACTTCGATCCCCCGCTGGGTCACCATGAAACCCAGGAACTTGCCCGTCGTGACCCCGAAAGCACATTTCTTGGGGTTCAGCTTGACTTGGAAATGACAGAGGTTGTTGAAGGTTTCCTCTAAGTTAGAGACATGATTGGAGGCGCGAGTGCTCTTTGTCAGCATGTCATCCACATAGACTTCCATATTCCGACCTAGCTAATCTTGGAACACTATGTTCATCAACCTCTGGTAAGTTGCCCCCGCATTCTTGAGGCCAAAAGGCATCACTTTGTAGCAATAAATGCCTTTCTCCATCACAAAAGATGTGTGCTCTTCATCGCTGGGGTCCATCCTTATCTGATTATATCCAGAGAAGGCATCCATGAATCTAAGGAGCTCATGCCCGGAAGTGGAATCCACCAGCTGATCTATCCTTGGCAAGGGAAAGCTGTCTTTTGGACACGCCTTATTGAGGTCGGTGAAGTCAATGCAAATTCTCCAGCTCCCGCTTGCCTGTCGCACCATGACCACATTAGCCAGCCAGCTAGGGTAGTGTACCTCCCGGATGTGGCCGGCGTTGAGCAGCTTGTTGACTTCCTCGTCAATAGCCTTTTGCGATCAGGAGCGAAGCTTCTCTTCCTTTGGTGGATTGGACGGTGCCGTGGGTCAATGTTGAGCTTGTGGGTGATCACCTCCGGAGGGATGCCGGGCATATCAGATGCCGACCAAGCGAAGACGTCCGAGTTAGCCTGCAAAAAAGCTATGAGGCGCTCTCGGTCCTCCGGGGGAAGGAGTCCGCCGACGCGGATGGTCTTCGCTGGGTTGTCTCCAAGGGGAAAGTTTAAGAGGTGCTCGGCTGGTTCTCCTCCCTTGCTGGAGTCCCTGGGGTCGGGTGCTTCTAAAGTTGATTCAGCTTCCAGAGGGCTTGATGCCGCGTGATAACAAGGCAGGACTGGACTGGTCTCACTGCGCATCTCTCCAACTCCTTCACTAGTGGGGAATTGCACCAGTAAGCACCGGGTGGAGATAACTACATCCAAAAGGTTAAGACCTGGATGCCTGAGAATGGCATTGTAAGCCAAGGGGACCCTTACGACCAGGAATTTCATGATCACTGTACTCTGGCATGGCAGTGTTTCGGCTGTCATAGGAAAAGATATCTCACCTTCAACCATTACTGAATCCCCGGTGAACCCGACCAACGGGGTCGCCATAGGCTGAAAGGAGTCTAGAGATAATCCCATCCGAACAAAAGCGTCGTAAGTAAGGATGTCAGCTGAGCTATCACTATCAACTAATATCCTTTTTACAGGGTGCTTGGCAATCGTCATAGAGACGATGATGCCTTCATTGTTTACATTTTCAACAACAGCATATCCCCCCCAGAGATTACATTATCCGGCACCTCCTCCCCTCTTGGCCGCTTAGATGCAGAGGACGCTCCCCAAGACACCATTCCGACCATCCATTCTGTGGGGATGTTATCGATCGTGGCCTGAGCGAGTGGGGGCCCCATGAGTGCTGGCAGCGGCTGTGATGCCTTCTGAACATACTTGCCAAGGTAGCCTCGCTGGATGAGCTCCTTGATGGCCCACTTCAAACTGTAGCAGCTGTCGGTGTCATGGCCGTAATCCTGGTGGAATCGGCAGTAACGGCTTTTGTCGCAGGGAAGACCTTTCTTCATGGGAGGAGGACACTGGAGATAACGCTCGCCCTCGATTTCCATACGGATATGGGATCGAGGGGCGAGGAGAGGTGTGAGCTTGCTCTCATCGGGGATGGGGCTTCGACGCCTGTTGTCAGATCGGCGAGGCAGGTCAGGCCGCCGGTGTCGAGGGGGTCCACTCGGCTCAGGGCAAGAAGGCTTGTGGTTGGAGCTCTTCGACGATTCTCGGCGGGTGAAGTCAGCTTCATCCGCGCGAATGTACTTTTGAGCCCGAAGAAGGAGGTCGGAATAGGAACCCGAGGGCTTCTTGTCCAAGGAAAAGGTGAAGCGGGATGGGAGGAGCCCTCGCTTCAGCGCTAGTATTGCCACCACATCATCGAGATGGTAAACTTCGAGGGCGACAGCCTTGAATCGGGACATAAAGTCCCGCAGTGACTCCCCCTCCTTCTGGCACACAGAGAAGAGGCTGTCTGCCACTATCGGAATCCACCAGCATGGATTGAAATGTGCCAGAAAGGCCCTTGCCAGCTCTCGAAAGGAGTCGATGCTATGGGGGATAGGCGCGCGTGCCATGCGCGAGCGGCCTTCCGTAGAGTGGCAGGGAAGGCTTTGCAGAGAAGGGCATCCGAAGCGCCTTGGACTTGCATCATTGCTTTATAACTTTCGAGATGATCGAGAGGATCTATCGTACCATTGTATGGGTCTACCTGGGGGAAGTGGAATCTGGAGGGGACAAATTCCTCCAATATCCGGCAGGTGTAAGGAGGACGGGTGTCAAACTCTTCCTCCGGTTGATAATTGATTTTCCTAGCGAGCACATCCAGTCGCCTATTGTACTCGTCCAGGCGCTCCTCCGCCTGGCGGTTGATTATCGGGGCCCTCCGAGATAGCTCGGAGGAGGAAGAAGAAGAAGAAAGAGAAGGAGAAGGATGCGGGAGCCGAGACTTCCGCTTTGGTTCCTCCTGATGATGCGGCTCGAGAGGAAATTTACTGGGGCCACAACTAGGGGATCGTGGCCATTTAGAGGGCTCACGGCGAGGCTTCCTAGGGGAAACCTGACGATGACCGGCTTTTTGCTAGGGAGAGCCTCCCCTTGCCGACTGCTGACTGGCGGCGGGAGCAGTCTGGTGCTGGATGGCCATGGACTGCTGCTGCTGGAGTCCATGGACCATAGCGGTGAGAGTTTGGACTTGTTGGGTGAGAGTCACTAATTGCTCCACAGTTTTGATAGCTGCATCTGGCGGTGGACGGGTGACGGGAGGATCGGCGGCAGGGGGATCGGCCTCCTACTGCCTAGCTGGCGGGGGAAGCCCTGCTAGACAGCTGACAGAAGCATCCTGAGCTCGCATCACCACCATGGCTTGGTGAATAAGAGAGGGGGGGAGTAAAGTTCGTTGATACATAGCACGGGGAACCCTGAGCTACCTGCTGCTTCACCCATGATCCCCCTTCCTGGTGTGCTAATCTGATGACGCCCGATCACTGGTCCTGAACGTCTGAAGAAGGAAGTGGAATGATTAGCAGATATTCGCTCCACCGAGTTGCCTGCAAAAAGTCTCAGGACCGAAGGGATTCTCCGATGGGACCCTCCGACGCTCAAGTTAGCAATCGAGGTCACAGCTGAGGAAGAGCTCGAGTGAGCTCTTTTTAGATAAAAGTGTTCTCAGGGAGGAGGGATTCCCCTCCGAGTGTTGAGATAGCGATTCCTTGAGTTTTTTTGCTCGTACCTGATTATTGAGTGGATTCACCTTTTTATAGGGGTTGACACTTGCATGATCACGTGGGATTCCATGAAAAAGAATGTCCGCGGAGTTGTTGGGAGTTGCGTGAATCTGGGCCGGTGGATGGGTCCTGTCCCATCAGAGAGGAAGAATAACGGCGGTTGGTGGGCTACGTCCCATCAGCCAGCGGAGCTATTGGGTAGTTAGGTCCAGTCCCATCAGCGGCATGGCCAGTGGGTAGTTGGATCTGGCGTTGTCAGACGGTGCGGGTCAGGAAGGTGGCATCCTGAACCACCAGGGCCGTGCTGGGGCTGATTTTGGAGGAAACGGGGGCGTCTCGACTCTCCCGAGGGAGCCGAGGCTAAGTTGGGTCGGCCAGGGATGGCCGGGGCCAATCTCGCCAACCAGGAAGTTCCGAGGATGGGCAGACCAAGAATGATCGAGGCTGACTTAGCGGGCCTGGAGACGCTGGGGCCGAGCTAGGCCGACCAGGAATGATCGGGGCCGACTCGGCGGACTTGGAGATGCCGGGGCCAAGCGAGGCCGACCAGGAATGGTCGGGGCCAACTTGACGGACCTGGAGCTGCCGGGGTCGTGCGAGGCCGATCAGGAATGGTCGGGGCCAACTCGACGGGCCTGGAGACGCCCGGGCTGAGCGGGGCTGACCAGGGATGGTCGGGGCCGACTCGGTTGGCTTGGAGACGCCGGGGCCGAGCTGGGCCGATCAAGAATGGTCGGGGCCGACTCGGCTGGCCTGGAGACGCCGGGGCCGAGCGGGGCTGACCAGAATGGTCGGGGCCGACTCGGCGGGCCTAGAGACGTCAGGGCCGAGCGGGGCCGACCAGGAATGGTCAGGGCTGACTCGGTGGACCTGGAGCTGTCGGGGTCATGCGGGGCCGATCAGGAATGGTCGGGGCCGACTCGGCGGGCCTAGAGACGCCGGGGCCGAGCAGGGCCAACCAGGGATGGTCGGGGCCGACTCGGCGGGCTTGGAGATGCCGGGGCCGACCAGGAATGGTCGGGGCTGACTCGGTGGGCCTAGAGATGCCGGGGCCAAGCGGGGCCGACCAGGAGTGGTCGGGGCTGACTCGGCGGGCTTGGAGACGCCGGGGCCGAGCAGAGCCGACTAAGCAGACCTGGAGACGCTGGGGCCGAGCGGGGCTGACCAGGAATGATTGGAGCCACCTCGGCGGGCTTGGAGACGCTGGGGCCGAGCGGGGCCGACCAGGAATGGTCGGGGCCGACTAGACGGACCTGAAGACGCCGGGGTGCACTAATGTTTTAGTTTTGCCGAAATTACCTTTGTGGCTATACCAGCCACATTAATAACTACATTTAAAGGCTGCACGCTAAAAGTCGTCCTAGAAAACCAGATATATATCAATCCAGGTTCTCGAGTTGATGAAGCTATTAATTCGCAGTCATCGCTATATACGGTCCTTCTCTACAAAAACATAAAATAAGAATAATATTAAAAAGATGTTGTAAGTGAAACTAAAAAAAATTCTTCTCAGGGATTTCTGAGCAGTTCGCATTTGCAGCCGTGTGGGAAACTGAAAAGAGAAGTGCACGGTGTTCAATCAAAATATTAGAGGGACTGAAAACATGATTTCAGCAATTTCGGCTTATCCTACTTTAAATTAAGTAGACGTAGCCGTCTTTAATTTTTGTTGCAACAGGATATGCAGTGAGACCGCTTCAACAAACCAAACAGCCCGAACTCCAATTCCTGCCGGAAATTTCCTCTCAGGGCACCAACCATCCAAACCAAACTCACCATTACCTTCCCAGCTCTTCTTGCTAGCTGAACCTAAGGAACTGATAGGGTTCTCCACAAGGGAGGAACAAAAAAAAAAAAAAAAAAAATTCGAACGAGCTCAATTTACTTTTTGAGAAAGACAGTACATCAGGGAGAAGAAAAGAGCGAGTAAAAGGACGAAAGAGACAGAAAAAGAGAGAGAAGCGAAGGCATGGAGAGGTGTACCGCTGCAGGACTTGACAAGGAACAATTTCAGTTCATCATAGGTGCACCAGACGTTTGATTCAACAACCAGAAGAAACTTGATCGCTCTTTGCAGAACTAAAAGAAACTCACAGGATTTCTACAGACTAGCTTAAGATGGCACACATTCCCTCTCTCTCTCTCTCTCACGCACTCTCTTTCTCTCTCTCTCACGCACACACGCACAGAGTTGAAGCAATGCCCTAATCGCCGATGTTGCTTGACAGCTGAAGTTGGCAGATGGGGCAGGTAGCATTCCTCTCGAGCCAGTTGGTGATGCACGCTGGATGGAAGACGTGACTGCAAGGCAGCCACCCAATTGGAGTGTTGGAAACTAAACTTGATTATTGGAAATTGCTGCATAGGAAGTTGTTGTTATTTAATTGCTGCATAGGAAGTCGATGTTATTTAATTGCTGCATAGGAAGTTGATGTTATTTAATTGCTGCATAGTAAGTTGCTATTCTGAATTAAGTATTGTGGAAGACCAAGAGTCATTTTGTAATTATAAAAGGCCATGTATCCCTTCATGTTTCAGCATGAAAAAAAATAGAAAGAATCCAGAAATTTGCCCAAAAGAAATTATCTTCTCCTTTTCCAACAAATTTGGTATCAGAGCCACAAAAGATCCATGGCCTCCATGAACTTTGTTCAATCCCAAATACCCAAACTCACCAAAGACAACTATGACAACTGGAGTATCCAAATGAAGGCTTTGCTTGGATCCCTTGATGTTTGAGATCTTGTAGAAGATGGCTACATGGAGCCGACCGAAGGTGAAGCAATGCTCACACAAGAGCAAAGAAAGCAACATAAGGAGTCAAAAAAGAAAGACAAGAAGGCTCTCTACACACTATACCAAAGTGTAGATGAAGGCACATTCGAGATTATCGCTGGAGCTGCAACATCAAAGGAGGCATGGGACTTATTGCATAAGGCACATAAAGGAGCAGAAAAGGTGAAAAAGATTCGGCTACAATCTTTGAGGTCTGAATTTGAATCTTTCAAAATGATAACTGGGGAGTCAATTTCTAATTATTTTTCAAGATTGATGTCTATAGTTAATCAATTGAAAAGAAATGGAGAAGAAATTACTAATGTTCAAATCATGGAGAAAAATTTGCGCTCTTTAGATGCAAAATTTGACTTCATTGTTGTAGCCATTGAAGAATCAAAGGAATTAGAAGAGATGACTATAGAGCAACTCATGGGTTCTTTACAAGCACATGAGCAAAAGCTGTCTAAAAGGATGGAGGAGAAACCCATCAAGCAAGTACTTCAAACAAATCTTACACTACAAGAAAAAGGTGATCTTAAAGGTCAAACAAGTTTCTATGGTCGAGGCCGTGGAAGAAGAGGAAGAGGTGGAAGATTTCATCAAGATCAACCTCAAAGAAGTCAAGGAGACATAAGAGACCACCATGCCCGAGGTCGTGGTAGAGGAAGATTTTTTAATCCAAGAGGAAGAGGAAGGTATGGACAACAAGCACTACAATGTTTTATTTGCAAAAAATATGGGCACTATGCTAAAGATTGTTGGTACAAAGATAATGTTAATTATGTTGATGAGAAAATTCATTTTACAAAAGAACAAGAAGAAGAAGTAACTCTACTTTTGGCCTACAATAACATTACTGGTGCTATCAAAAGAAGTACTTGGTATCTAGACACAGGTGCTTGCAATCATATGTGTGGGATAAAGGATATGTTTTTTAAGATGGATGAAAGCTTCAAAGGCTCGGTGACTTTTGGAGACTTCTCTAAAAGGCCAGTTGAAGGGAAAGGTAAAATCCTTATCAAGCTTCAAAATGGCACTCAAAATTTTATTTCAGATGTCTATTATGTTCCAGACATTAAAATAACATTCTTAGTTTGGGCCAATTGCTTGAAAAAGGCTATGAAATTCACATGAAAGAATTGGGTCTTTCTATCAGAGACAACAACAATACTCTTATTGCACATGTTCCTATGTCAAAAAATAGAATGTTTGAGCTAAGTTTGCATGTTGATGGCTCCTCTTGTATGTTAACACAAAGTCTTGATGACTCTACTCTATGGCATCTTAGATATGGACATTTAAACTTTGATGGATTAAAACTTTTATCTAGCAAAAATATGGTGACAGGAATGCCTTGGCTGAAAATGTCTAAGGAAAAATGTGAAACTTGCATAGTTGGAAAGCAACAAAGGAGAACCTTCATTTCAGGAAGATCAAGAAGAGCAACAAAACCATTGGAATTGATACATTCAGATGTTTGTGGCCCAATCAAACCAATAACTATGGGAGGTAATGAATATTATCTTTCCTTCATTGATGATTATTCTAGAAAGACATGGGTTTATTTATTAAAAAAAGATTGAAGTGTTTCAGAAATTTAAGGAATTTAAGTTGCTTGTTGAAAAACAAAGTGGTTTTCAAATTAAAGCTTTGAGATCGGATCGTGGTGGTGAGTATTTATCCAAAGAGTTTTCAAATTTTTTCAAAGCACAAGGAATTTTTCATCAGGTTACTATGCCTTATTCACCTCAGCAAAATGGGGTTTCAAAAAGAAAAAATTGAACTACTTTAAATATGGTTCGATGTATGTTGAAAGATAAAAATATGCCTAAAGAATTTTGGGGAGAAGCAGTTGCTTGTGCAGTTTATTTGTTGAACAGATTTCCATCAAAAAGGCTTCACAATATAACACCTGGGCAAGCATGGAGTTCATACAAGCCTAAGGTTGATCATCTTCGCATTTTTGGAAGTGTTGCTTATGTCAAAGTGCCTGATGAGAAAAGGATCAAACTTGATGACAAAGGAGAAAAGTGTATTCTTTTAGGATATGCTGAAAATTCAAGTGGCTATAAGTTGTATAATCCTATTACAAAGAGAGTGATTTTTTCAAGAGATGTTGAATTTGATGAAAAGCAAATGTGGAGCTGGCAAGATAATAATAAAATGCAAGAAAATAATGAAGAAGAAGAGTCACAACATCAAGAAGAAATTCCATCAACTCCATAATAAAGTCCAAGACATTCATCTCCACAAGAAAGTTCCAGTGGCTCATCCTCAAATAGAGCACACAAAACTCAGAGTGTGCAAGAATTGCTTGACGTCACAAGGCGTCTTGATGCTAATGATTATACTATGTTTTGTCTTTTTGCAGGTTATGATCCAATTGAGTTTTATGAAGCAAATAAAGAAGAAAAATGGAGAAATGTCATGCATGAAAAAATTTCATCAATAGAGAAAAATGACACTTGGGAACTCACAAATCTTCCCCAAGGTCATCAAGCCATTGGAGTCAAATGGGTGTATAAAACAAAAACAAATGCAAGTGGAGAAATAGATAAACACAAAGCCCGCTTGGTAGTAAAAGGCTACAAACAACAATATGACATTGACTATGATGAAGTTTTCTCTCCTGTTGCTCGAATGGAAACGGTACGCCTTTCATTTCCTTAGCAGCACAAATGAAATGAAAAATTTTTCAAATGGATGTGAAATCAGCTTTTTTGAATGGATATTTGAATGAAGAAGTCTATGTAGAACAACCTTTGGGTTTCATTCAAAAAGGATAAGAAGACAAAGTCTACAAACTCAAACGAGCTCTTTATGGATTAAAACAGACTCCACGAGCTTGGAACACAAGGATTGACAAGTATTTTGCTGAAAATGGTTTTCAAAAATGCCTTCTTGAACATTATCTTTATATGAAGTCTAATCATGTTTGTGATGTTCTATTTGTTTGTCTATATGTGGATGATTTGATATTCACAGGAAATAATCTTGCAATGATTGAAGTTTTCAAGACTTCAATGATCAAAGAATTTGAAATGACAGATTTTGGCTTAATGTCTTATTTTCTGGGTATTGAAGTAAATCAATCAGATGAAGGCATATTTATTTCACAAAGCAAATATGCAAAGGAAATTTTGGAGAAATTCAAGATGAAGAATTGCAATTCAAGCACCACCCCAATTAAATACAATACTAAATTAAGTAAAGATGGAGAAGGAGATCTTGTCAATCCAACATATTATAAAAGTTTGGTTGGAAGCTTAAGATATCTTACAAATACAAGGCCGGATATTGCTTATAGTATTGGAGTTATAAGTCGTTACATGGAGAAGCCAAGAATGGATCATTTAATTGTTGCAAAAAGAATCCTTCGATATATCAAAGGTACGCAAGATTATGGTATTTTCTATTCATCTACTAATTCAATAAAATTAGTTGGTTTTTGTGATAGCAATTGGGCAGGAGATATTGATGATAGAAAAAGTACGAGTGGATTTGCCTTTTATATTGGAAGTGCAGCATTTACATGGTCTTCAAAGAAACAACAAATTGTTACACTTTCATCATGTGAAGCAGAGTATGTTGCTGCAGCAAATTGTGTTTGTCATGCACTTTGGCTTCAAAGACTACTACAAGAAATGAACATTTCATATGAAGAGCCAACCAACATTTTTGTTGATAATAAATCTGCTATACAACTTGCAAAAAATCCAGTCTTCCATGATCGAAGTAAGCATATTGATACAAGATTTCACTTCATTCGAGATTGTATCAAAAATCAAGAAGTACAACTTCTCCACATTTCAACAAAAGATCAAGTAGCTGATATCTTCACAAAAGCCCTCAAGGAAGAAGAGTTCAAGAAGTTGAGAAGCATGCTTGGAGTCATGAAGAATCAAGTTTAAAGGGGGGTGTTGGAAACTAAACTTGATTATTGGAAATTGCTGCATAGGAAGTTGTTGTTATTTAATTGCTGCATAGGAAGTTGATGTTATTTAATTGCTGCATAGGAAGTTGATGTTATTTAATTGCTGCATAGGAATTTGATGTTATTTAATTGCTGCATAGTAAGTTGCTATTCTAAATTAAGTATTGTGGAAGACCAAGAGTCATTTTGTAATTATAAAAGGCCATGTATCCCTTCACGTTTGAGCATGAAAAAAAATAGAAAAAATCTAGAAATTTGCCCAAAAAAAATATCTTCTACTCTTTCAACACGGAGTTCCAGTTACCATGCCCTCTAGGCAGATAGGGCATTCCTGAGTACTTCCTCCCATGAAGGTATCGACAGTCAGATGATGTGCAATCGCAGCAGGAGTTAAACCCCTCTGCAATCCGACTGCCTCCAGAAACGGAGCCAACGGCTGGCCGATGGGCTGAGTCAGCAACGTGTCCAAGGGAACAAATTCCTCAGGATCCTCTGGAGGAATCCCCACCAGAACGATATCTCCGATCCCAGCGATCACCTCGGCTTCTCCCACCACTCCTTCCGGCACCGGGGGATCCACCTCGGCTACTCCCACCACTCCTTCCGGCGCCGGGAGATCCACATCGGCGCCCCCGATCACCTCCTCTGGAGCCGTGGGGTGCCCCTCGGCATCCCCCATCACCCCCTCCGCCGCCGCGGGTTCCACATCAGCTCCACCCACCACTGGATCCGCCTCCGCTTCCCCGGCTGCCTCATCCATCTCTGCCGCGTATGAGCCCCCGTCGTCGTCGCCGTCAGCGCCATCGTCGTAGTCGTCATCGTAAATCCAGTTGATTGATATGTCGAGATCGATGACCATCGACACCGCCCGGGGATGCAGGGCAGCAGCATTCACGGCTGAGCCCCGGGCTTGATTAGTGATGACGCTGATGAAGTAGTCCTGCACGACAACGGGCATGTAGGGGACGTTCCGAATGTGGGCGAACATGTTCTGCGCCGCCACCGTCTGCTCAAAGGACCAGAAAGTCTGAAGGTCCTCGAGCCAGGACTCATGGACCGGAGGCGTGAGGAGCTCCTCGTTCGGCACATTGGGTGGGGCGCCGATCAGGATGGAACCAATCTGGTGGTCGAACGTGACTTGTGCGCGGCCGACGAGCTGAGGGTCCGTGGCAGTGGGCATCGACTGCACGGATATGTCGACGCGGCCTTGGCCCCCTTCCCAGTGGTTGTTGTCCCCTTCCCAGTGGCAGTAGAAGGATCTCTGGACTGGCTGCCAAGGGTCCATGGTGACAGTGTGAGCGGGAGGGTGGTGGAGAAAGGGGTGCAGGGGTGGAAGACTTTTATATGAGAGGCAGGAAAAATGGGCTTGTAATTGGCAACGAGGGATGAAGAAAGGAGGGAAACGACAAGGTCATGATGGTTCTTGTCATACTCCAGACCCATAAGTGAATCTAGAGGTGGCAATCTGCCATATGTCAAACATGCAAGGTATTCAAAAACATACTAAATTTTAGCATATTTATAAAATAATTTTAAAAGCATAGTCATGTAAAATATCTATAATATGCAATATATCAAATATATATATATATATATATATATATCCCCCCATGGTCCTACCTACTATACCGTAAATACCCTACTATGTATTACTTTTAAATGTTTCCTAAAAAAAGAATTATGATACTAACATCATGGCATATATCGTAACCTATCACATCACACCCTACAACTGAGCATTTGTTTAAGAATGGACCGCATCGTATGTCTCAACTCTCAACCAGAATCGACCTCATTCCTTTCTCCTCTACGCGTAAATCGGAGAAAAACCACGAATTAATAAATAATGTATTAGTAGCGCTTCCTCCACGTTGCATCGATCGTATAGTGTGTCAGTTGAAGTGGCTTTGAACAACTCATTACTTTTGTCCTTCACCACACCGGCTGTTGCGTCGTCCTCCCCCTTTCCTCCTGTACCTTGCGAAAGAGGTCATCCGAAAGAGGTGAAGAGCTAGCTCTACTCTTCTGCGAGCCTTTCCGGGTCTCGAGAACTCATCGTCACCTTTGTTTCTCGTTCCTTCTGACTAGCCCTTGCGTTTCCCCTCCTCCTTTCCTCATCCCTCGTTGCTAATACCAAGTCCATTTTTCATTCTTTTCTCTGATAAAAATCTTCCACCCCTACACCCCTTTCTCGACCACCCCACCGCTCACACTGTTGCCATGGACCCTTTGCACTCAGTCCAAACATCCTTCTACAACCAGTGGGAAGGGGGCGAAGGCCACGTCGACATATCGTCGGCCGCGCTCAAGTCGTGTTCAACCATCAGATTTCGCTCCGTCCTGGTTGGCGCCCCACCCTATGTGCCGAACGTCCTCACCCTCTTGTCCATGAGTCCTGGCTCGAGGACCTTGAGAATTTCTGGTCCTTTGAGGAGATGGTGGCGATACAGAACATGTTCGCCCACATTCGGATCGTCCCCTACATGCCCATCTTCGTGCAGGACTACTTCATCAACAACATCACCAATCAAGCCCGGGGTGCCGCCGTGACTGCGGCTGCCCTGAATAACCGGGCGGTGTCGATGGTCGTCGATCTCAACACATCAGTCAACTGGATTTACGATGACGGCTACGACTACGACTACGACGGCGACGGCGACGACGACGACGACGACGACGACGACGACGGTCATGCTTGGCTGAGATGGATGAGTTGGCTCCGTTTCTTGAAGCAATCGGATTGCAGAGGGGTTTAACTCCTGCTGCGATTGCACATCATCTGACTGTCGATACGTTCATGGGAGGAAGTCCACAAGAATGCCCTATCTGCCTAGAGGGTATGGTAACTGGAACTCAGGTCGGGTGGCTGCCTTGCAGGCACGTCTTCCATCCAGCGTGCATCACCAGCTGGCTCGAGAGGAGTGCTACCTGCCCCATCTGCCGACTTCAGCTGTCAAACAACATCGGCGATTAGCTAGGGCGTCACTTCAACTCGATCTCTGTGTGTGCGTGCGTGCGTGTGTATTTGTGTACGTGCGAGAGAGAATGTTTGTCCGTTTGTTTGTTTGTGTGAGAGAGAGTGAGATAGAGAGAGGGAACGCTGCACCTTAAGCTAGTCTGTAGAAATCCTGTGAGTTTCTTTTAGCTGTGTAAAGAGTGTGCAAGTGTCTTCTGGTTGTTGAATCAAACGTCGGGTGCATCTGTGATGAATTGAAATTGCGTTTGAGAATTAATTTCAAAAATTTAAAACTTTTTACAAAATTAACTAAGAAGACTTTTTGTATCCGGACTCTTGAAGCTCTACAACTTTTCATATTTACGAGTGATTTATGTATTTATGGTATGCTTTAAAATTCTTAGATATGTTATTTAGTATTTTATGCATAAGATTAAATGGAAGACTTTTAAATATTCTTAACTTCTCTATAAATTGAGGCTATTTGTTCCATTTTAAGCACAAGAGATCCAGCAAAGCCTCTCAACTATTATAAGAAATTTTTTTTTCATATTAAAAAAAAGTTTATTCAATCCTTATACTTTCACCACTATTTCAATGCATAAAACTTATCAATGGTATTGAGCTTCACTATCAGAAATCAGCCTTTCACTAAGGGATATTACTAAAGGATATGTCCATCAGAAAATTACTAAGGGATTAGAAAGGGATTTTCAAGAGATTTTAAATTACATTCAAAATCTAGTTTTGGTAAGGAATCTCTAAGGAATTTGCTAGGGATATATTTTTCTTGATAAATTCTTTGAAAATCCCTTAGTTATTTGCAAGCGATCAAAGAGTGATTATTTAAAAAAAAATTATCAAGGGATATATAAGAAAAGTTTGATCCCTTAAATATTTACTAAGGGGTAAATCCCTTGGTGTTGGTAAGATATTTTTAAAAATAAAAAAAATGATATTAGAAAGGAATTTTTTCTTATAAATCTCTTAGTGATTTTAAAATATTATACCAAGCATATGTCATTTACTGATTCTCTCACTAGTATAAAAATAAAAGTTATAAGTAAATTAATATTATATAATAAATTTTAATAATCAATTTGAATTTATGCTTGAAAGATCGACCATGGAAGCTATTTATTTATTAAGAAGAATGATGGAGAGATACAGAGAAAAAAAAAGACCTTCATATGGTATTAATTGAATTAGAGAAAGCATATGATAGAGTACCTAGAGAAATAATATGGTGAGTTTTAAAGAAAAAAAGAGTTACTAAAAGATACATAGAATTGATAAAAAGATATGTATGATAAAGCAATAACTATTGTTAAAACAACAATAAAAGAAATTAGTGAGTTTTTAATTACTGTAGGTTTACATCAAGTCTTGTTGTAATGCTAGATAGAAAGTCTTGTAATGCTAGATAGAAAGTCTTATTGTATTATTATTTAATTTGCAGCAATAAATTAGTAGTTTCAATGATTTATATTTTAGTCTTCACAAACATTTGTATTCGACACAATAATCTTAAGAAGTCAGTGACTATATATAGAACACTATTCCTATATATGTATAATTGACAAGAAGTTAAGAATAACAAGCATAAGTTCGATTGTCTTCGGACTTCCATAATAATCACAGCACTATAACCTTTAGACCCGTTTGAGAATTTGTAAGCCTTAGTCTTGCAAATTCTCAAATTGTCCTGGTGGACAGTTTGGGAATATTTTTTGCGATATGTTAGTCTGCTATTAATCATCGTTGGGTGAGATTGCGGTTTGTATTTGCTCATACGTTCTCCTAGTGTGGCTTATATGCCACACATTTAGGAGAACATATGGGAAAATGCTGCCGAAATTTCAATGTAACCGATCGATGATAATTAATAGCAGAATAACATATCACAAAAAATATTCTTGAATGGGATAGGGCCTTACCTTTAGACATGGAGTGAAGGTAGAATTAATTTAAGACACTTGAATGCTTGTGAAGTCTCATGATTAAACGGACCGCCTTGCGGCCCGACCCGAACTCAAGCCCTACATTAGCCATGAACCTGTGCCTCGGTCCTTGCTAGCACGCCAAGGATCGTAGCCGTGGCTCGCCCTTGCATGGTAGGGACCTTAGTTGCCTAAAAAAAATTGGTTTAGTTATAAATGATTTAAATGGTTGTTATTAACCTTAGTTGTGTAAAAGAAATAATTTAGTTATATATTTAGTAATACTAATATAGTTTTATTTTGTGGTTTCCTTTAATGGTTTACCAGACTTTGTATAAGTCGGTCAAAAATGAGCGGGGCTCGCTCGTGGATGTATGCAAGGATAAAAGATGGCTTGCTTAATCCAGATTTTCTGAATGGATTGGAAGAATTTATCGCATTTGCATGTAGCCAACCTGAATGGATGGATGGCCCTAGGATTAGGTGCCCATGCAACTTCCACAGGTGTCAGAATAAAGCCTACAGAGATGTGAAACTGTTAAGGTGCATTTGTGTAAGAAGGGGTTTGTTCCTGATTACTATGTTTGGTACTGTCATGGTGAACCAGAGGATATTCCAGCAGCTGTTATAGGCCAACAAGAGTCAATTCCCGTAGATGAACCATTTGTGAATTTAAACACATATGAACAAATGGTGATGAATGCATCGGGTAATGAATTCAATCAGAATACATTTATGGAAGAACCAAATCCAGATGCACAGCAATTTTACGATATGTTGCGTGCTGCAAATCAAGAATTGTATCCTGGTTGTGAGGGTCATTCCCAGTTCTCTACAGCTGCTCGAATGTTGAATATTAAGGCAGAACATCGATTATCAGAAAAGGCGTTCAATTCTGTAGCTGGTTAATCAAAGAAATTTTGCCAAATGATAATGTTGCAGCAGACAGTTTTTACGCAACAAAGAAGTTGTTGCGTGGGCTTGGGCTCCCAGTTAATAAGATCGATTGTTGCTTGAACAATTGTATGATATTTTGGGGTGAAGACTCAGAGCTGAGATGGTGTAAGATTTGTGGGCAATCGAGGTACAAAAACACGAAGGAGGAGCCAGTACAAGTAGGAGGAAAAGTGTGCCTTACAAGAGGATGCATTACTTTCCTCTTACCCCACGCCTGCAGAGATTATACAGATCTGAGGCAACAGCTGCTGATATGAGATGGCATGCCGAACATGAATCTAAAGAGGATGAAATGCGGCATCCATCAGATTCAAAGGCTTGGAAGCATTTCAATGAAAATCATCCTGATTTCGCTGAAGATATAAGGAATGTGAGATTAGGTCTTTGTACCGATGGCTTCCAACCATTTGGTCAAGCGGGGCAACAGTATTCATGTTGGCCTGTGATACTGACTGTATATAACCTTCCTCCGTGGAAGTGCATGAAAGATACTGCAATGTTTTTAACCGTTTTGGTTCCAGGACCATCAAATCCAAAGGAAAAGATTGATGTCTTTCTGCAACCGTTGGTGGCCGAATTGAAAATGTTGTGGGAAACAGGAGTCGTAGCCTACGACATTTCTATGAAACAGAATTTCATCATGAGAGCTGCTTTGATGTGGACAATAAGTGATTTTCCGGCATATGCAATGTTGTCTGGTTGGAGCACTGCTGGACGTCTGGCATGCCCTCATTGCATGTATGATTCGGATGCATTTACATTGCAGAAGAGTGGTAAGCAGTCATGGTTTGATAACCATAGGAAGTTCTTGCCCCCAAATCATCCTTACAGGCGTAACTTGATCGCCTTCCGGAAGAACAAAGCAGTCACAAAATTTGCCGAACCGGTTAGGTCCGGCACGGATATATTTGATACTATAGAGCATTTGGGGTTGATGTATGCATGGGAACCGATGCAGATAGAATAAATGGCCGTATATGTAAAGAACATAACTGGAAGAAGCGAAGTATATTTTGGGATTTGCCTTATTGGAGCACAAATCTCATCCGGCACAACTTGGATGTTATGCATATCGAGAAAAATTTCTTTGATAACATATTTAACACGGTGCTAAACATCCCGGGAAAAACAAAAGATACTGCAAAGTCAAGAGAAGAACTTAATCAGTACTGCAGAAGAGGTGATTTGAGAAGGAGTGCCGACGGGACCTATCCTAAAGCCTGTTACACTCTTGACAGAAATTCACGAGAAGTTTTATGTAACTGGCTTAGAGGGTTAAAATTTCCAGATGGTTATGCCTCAAATATCGGTAGGTGTGTGGACATGCATAAGCTCAAGTTGTTCGGCATGAAGAGTCACGACTGCCATGTTTTCATGCAACGGTTATTACCTATAGCTTTTCGTGAGTTGCTTCCGCAACATGTCTGGAAGGCAATTACGGAGCTCAGCTTGTTCTTCAAGGAGTTATCTGCCGCAGTCATTACTTCTGCATCCATGGCAAGGCTTGAGGAGGAAATTCCAATTATTTTATGCAAGCTTGAGCGAATATTTCCTCCCAGTTTTTTTGACTCAATGGAGCATTTACCGGTTCACTTGCCATACGAAGCGAGCATAGCTGGTCCCGTGCAGTATCGCTGGATGTATCCTTTCGAGAGGTAAATATATACATCATTAAGATATGTTGACATTTCAAATATTATTTCATTGCTTGAAAAATTGGTTAATTTTTTGTTTCAACTTTACATATAGGTATCTTAAGAAGTTAAAAAATAATGTGCGTAATAAGGCAAGGGTTGAAGGTTCTATATGCAATGCACACTGGTCGAAGAAGTTTCAGCTTTTGCCTCGCATTACTTTGAGGGTCACGTCCACACGAGGAGCCGAAATCTTGGTCGTAACGATGACGTATGTGTGGACGAAGGAGAACCTAATGACGGTAGAATATCAATTTTTAAAGGTATCGGCCGTTCATTTGGTGGGCAGAAGTCAAGAAATCTTAGCGATATGGAGTATAATGCAGCACATTATTACATCCTAATGAACTGTAGAGAAGTCGATCCATATATTGAGTAAGTGTATACTTCAATGCTTAATTGAAATTTTAATTTAAATTACAATATACCATAATATTTAATTGCTAACATAGTTTTCATCCTTTTCATCCCATAAGGATGTTTTGTGATAGACAACGACAGATGAATCCCGACATCAGTCAAGTTGCAATTGGGCAGAAATTAGAAACGGAGTTTGCTTACTGGTTTTATGAATTTGAGTAGTATCACTCAATCAATTTCAATAATGGCTTTATTTTTTGAATTGGATGTGAATAGCTTATTAATTTATAGGTAAACGGTCCATGGTCCACAACCGACAATATTTTCATTAAATGTCTATCGCAATGGCCATTGAAGACCGTAACAACCTCTACTGGCTATTTTGTAAATGGGTACAAATTTCAGATTGAACGATTAGCAGCTTCAAGAGGCACGCAGAACTGGGGCGTGTGTGTTAAAGGAGAAAGTGTTGGAGCAAATATGCAGGATTATTATGGAAAGTTAGTAGAGGTGGTTGAAGTTGAATATCCCGGTTGGCCTATGAAACGAACCGTATTGTTTCGTTGTGATTGGTTCGATCCGATAGTTCCTGTGGGCAAAAGGGTTCATAACGACTACAATTTGGTTGAAGTGAACCATCGACGAAGATTGCAGAAATATGACCCATTCATCCTTGCATCCCAAGCTCAGCAAGTCTTTTACTGCGGATATCCAAGTTTGCGCAACGACAAGCGAGATTGGTGGGCCGTTTCTAAAATCGTCCCACGTTCAACAATCGTATTAGAGGAGAGTTCATCAAGTCAATCAGCCGAGTGCCCTGCATTTCAAGAGGATGAGATGGAAATGCATGCAATTGAGGACGACACAAGGGCTCCTGAAACATCACTTAGAGATCCAAATGGTGATGTCCAAGAAATTGCGGATGCAAATGTTCGGTTTCCTTCCGATGATAATGAAACTGAATCGCAGTCCGATACGGCATCGGATGTTGAACCAACATTTCACGAAACAAATGACACCGATTAAACATAGAGGTTTTTTAAAATTTAACTTTTTTTATAAGTGTTAAATTTTTACATAGTCAATCATTAATCGTAATTTAATTGTATGAATCTTTAGTATTTTCAGTATGACGGGCAGAGGTAGATCTACCGACGACAGACGGAGTGAGCAGGGACGTAGCCCTGCTGCATCAGATCACATGAGCGTCGGAGATGGAGAGTTTGGATCTCCAGCAGAGCACAGCCTTCGATCTCTCCAGCAGTATTACCATCCAGCCGATCGGCACATACCTCCGAGAGTTCTTCCACCATCGGCCGCACCGTACTTCGACTTGATGCTCAGGGCTGTAAGTATATACTAATTAAAAATATATGTTTATGTTTTTAAGTCAATTACTTATAAACATGCATTTTTTTAACAGATTTATTGAGCAGCATCATGTATCCAGCCACATCAGCGCCGTATTTCAGAGGCGCAGATCCCAGTGGCTACGATTGGCGCCACGTATCTCCAGCCACGAGGGAGTTTTATTTTTCTGAGTTTCAGGTAAACTTATTAAATACAATTTATCACTGATATAAAATTTCTTAATCTTAATAAATTCAGAAACTAACTGTTTATTTTAATGCAGAAAAAGTTTACGTGGGATCCTGCCAGCCATGATGCCATTAGGGCAGCATGGGAGGCTCTGACGGGACGCCGATACTCCGACATGCTTCATCGTTGGAGGTCATCGGGTCAGCGTCCTGCGCACGTGCCAGAGGGTATTTGGCACGAGTGGCAGCAGGCCTGGCAGTCCGATGGCTGGCGCAGGAGGTCCGCATCAGCCAGCACGAACCGCCGATCTGAGAAGGGCGGTCCTGGCACGGGTCTCTCCCGCCATACTTCGGGCTCCATTTCGATTCAGGAGCACAGACGGCGTATGGTAAGAAAACATAAATATTTTAATTACTATTTTAGTTATTTACAAATATTTGTATTAATATCATTTTTTTATTGTTATAGTCTGAGCAGGAGGGCGGAGATCCTGGTGAGTTTCGTCTATTCAGGGCGACACACACCAGGAGGGACGGTTCCTGGGTCGACACGCGATCACGGGAGGTTGCGGTAAGAAATTAGATTTATGTAGTATCTGTTTAATTTCTAAAATTTTATTTCGAGAAATTTATTAACTCATTTATTGTTGATTTCATAATTTAAAGACACGAGTCGAGGAGCTTCGCTCCCAGGCATCGCAGGTCGACTCTACTGATGGGGAGACGCCCGTCGAACTCTCAGCAGAGGAGAGTCGGCGTGTGTTTTTGGAGGCTGTTGGTGCCCAGCCGCGAGACCGCAGGGTCTATGGTCTGGGCACTAGAGCTTCTACATATTTTTCCCATCAGGCCTCCAGCTCGCGAGTTTCTGGTGATCTTCCTCCGAGCGTTTAGACGACCTTCGGAGATCTATTGCAGAGGAGGTTCGGCAGGAGGTCGAGCAGGATTTTGAGGATCGTATGCGAGGCCGGGATCAGGAGGTTGCAGACATGCGAGATGAGATGCATTATTTGCGGGATATGGTTAGCCGCTTGTCGCAGAGTCTCCAGCCTCCACAGCCTCCACGTGATCGCTCAGATTCTTGATGTATTTTTTTTCTTTTTTTATGTTGTACATGAAAACTTCAAAATTTTAATATATAATTATTTTTGGAAATTGAATATTATTGTTTGGATCAATATGAGTGAAGAAATGTTTGTATCAATATTTAAATTAACGAAATTGTATTAACCGTTTTAATTTTTAATATTTTATTTTTTTTAAAAAAATTATTTGCGACGCATTAGCGACTGAAATTGCATCGCTAATATTTTTAAAATATTATTATTAAATATTGCGACGCAATGACCTGGCATCGCAATAATTTAAAAAAAATTTAATAGCGACGCATTAGCGACTCAAATTGAGTCGCTATTATATCTAAAATATTTTTAATAAATATTGCGACGCAATGACCTTGCGTCGCAATATTTTAAAAAAATTTATTTGCGACGCATTAGCGACTCAAATTGCGTCGCTATTATATCAAAAATATTATTATTAAATATTGCGATGCAACTAAATGCGTCGCAATATTGCGACGCAATTGAGTGCATCGCAATATTTAATAATAATTTTAAATATTAAATTTAATTTTAAATTTAGCGACGCATTTGGATGCGTCGCAATATTGCGACGCAATGTTGCGTCGCAGAGAGTCGCAATATTGCGACGCAATTGCGACAAATGGATATTGCGACGGACATCTGAGCGACGCCGTCATTGCGTCGCTATTGCGTCGCAATAGCATGTTTAGCGACGCAATTGCGACGCATTTGGGCGTCGCAATATTTTATTTTTCTTATAGTGTTTTCAAAGCATAACCAATGTGGAGCTTAATGCAAGAAAGTATGAGCTTCTACATATTGCTCATATTTAAGCCCTACCATTAAGTATGAACTTAATGGAGAGGTATAGAGAAAGAAAAAAGATAGTCATATGGTCTTTATTGATTTAGAGAAAGTATATGATAGAGTACTTATAGAAACAATATAATGGGTTTTAGAGAAAAAAGAAGTTACCAAAAGGTATATAAAATTGATAAAAGATATGTATGATAGAGCAATAACTATTGTTAAAACAACAATAGGAGAAACTAATGAGTTTTCAATTACCGTAGGTTTACATCAAGGATCTACCTTAAGTCCGTATCTTTTTGTATTAGTTATGGATGAATAACCAAACATATTTAAAATAATATCTCATGGTGTATGTTATTTCCAGATCATATAGTATTTATTGATGAAACTAAATTTGGAGTAAATGGTAAGCTAAAGATTTGGAGAAAGACTTTAGAATCTAAAGATTTTAAGATTAGTAGAACTAAAATTGAATACATTAAATATAATTTTAGTAAAAATACAAATACAAATAAAGAAACAGTAAAGATTACAAGCCAAGAGATATCAAGGAGTAAAAATTTAGGTATTTAGGATAAATTATTCAGCAAGAAGGTGAAATCGGTGAAGATGTGAATCATAAAGTCAATATTGAGCTAAGTAATTTTTTCTTGAATAGAATTTTTTGAAAATAAGTAATATCTCATCAAGTTCACCTTTTAAAAACATCCCTAGAATTTTGAAGCCATTATATAATATCATTATACATCATTTCTAGCTTTGTAGACTTTTGAAAAACTAATAAATGATGAATTTAGAGCCAACCCTTCTATTTGATATCAATTGTAGTGTGACAAATATTAAATCTAGTGTCAAGAATTATTTGCTAGGATATCATGTTGTTATTTATTGCTAAATTTGCTACCATTTAATATGTATAGTATACGACAAATGATGAGCTTAGAATCAAGATTGGGTTTGGTAAACTTTTCTCAAATAAAATTTATATAGAGAATAAGTGATGTAATCACTTGATCCAATTTAAAAGCATCTCTAAGGTATTTGTATCTCTTTTATTATTTTGTCATTTGCTATGGCTAGATCCACTACCATTTGACATGTATGGTATATATACGACAAATGATGAATCGAGAGATATGATTAGGTTACGTAAAACTTTTGAAATGGAATTTTTTGAGAACAACTAACATGCACATCAAGTCCAGCTTTTAAAAACATTCCTAGAACAATTGAATCTACCATATCATATTATGGTTTGTTATTTTTGATCTACTACCATTTAAAATACATGGTAAGAGAGAAATAAGGAATCTAGAATCCAACTCTATTTGAAATTTATCATAATTCATTTCTAGTATGACAAATTTCCAATCTAACTTCAAGGTTGAACAGCATATCATGTTGTCGTTATTGCTAGATCCGCTACTATTAACATGCACCATATACGACAAATGATGGATCTATAGTCAAGATAGGGTTAGTATCATTTTCCTAAATTGTGTTTATGGAAAATAAAGGATGTGCTCATTAGGTCCACCTTTTAAAAGCATTCCTAAAAGATTTGAATCCAACATGCCATGTTATCATCTACTACCATGAGATCCATCTATAACTACTAGATCGATCAACATTTCACATGCATTGTATATGAATGAAGAATGATGGATCTAGAGTTTATTAACTCCATTTCATATCTATGGTATATCAAATTACATCTAGCATCATGAATAGTTTAGCAGTATGTCTCATAGTAGTTTATTCCTAAATCAACCACCATTAATGTTTACAATAGGTGACAAATTGATGAATCTGGAGTCAAGATTGGGTTTAGTAAAATTTTACCAAATAGAATTTATTGAAACTAAGTGATGCGCTCATTAAGTCCACCTTTTAAAAGCATCCCTAACATATTGGAATACTTCATAATGGAAACTATTATAGAATTATGGTTAATTCTCTAATAATGGTTAGAATTTAAAATTTAAAGGAAAGCTGTACAAAGATAGGAAGCTATCCTAGAATTATGGTTAATTCTCTAATAATGGTTAGAATTTAAAATTTAAAGGAAAGCTGTAAAAAGCTATCCTAAAATTATGGTTAATTCTCTAATATGCCCCTTCAAGATGAAGCTCCGGAGGAGTTGCCAATCTTGACCCGTAATTCTTGGAAGCGACTTCGTGAAAGCGGTTTGGTCTGGTCAAAGGAGCCAGAGATGATGAGGTTAGACTGAGGGTTGAAGTTGACAGAAGACCAAGGATAAGTGATCGTGGAGGACCTTGATGCACTCGCTGATGGGGAAGCGGACGTCCCATATGCGGATAGTGCGATCATTAGAGACAAAGCATACGTAGTGAGAGTAGGAGCAGGCGAAGTCTGAGATGCCCTTGGAGTAGCCGAAGAGGGTGGCGAGAGGTTCAAGGGAGGAGGAAGACCGCACCATCATGGTCTTGTTGAGGGAGGCGGAGGCTAAGAGGCAACCATCGTTTGAGAACTTCACGCACGAGATGACGCGGGTATGGGCGGTGAGGGTACTGGCTAAGCAGTAGGGGCGAAAGGAGGAAGAAGTTAATGTAGTTTAGGGAGAGAGAGAGAGAGGTAGGCTTTTAGCATGCTCTCTCTCTATATCTCTCTGGAGTTCAAGAAGAGTCGTGGACTTAAAATATAAGAAGGAAATGAGGAGAGATGACTATATTTCTCTGAAGTTTAAGAAGAGTCATGGACTTAAAATATAAGAAGGCGATGAGGAGAGATGGAAAAACTTTTTTTGTTTCCACCCCGACTTACCGTCTTCCAGGCGCTGAGAGGGAGAGGCACAAAGATTGAGAGAGGCGAAGGATTATAGGGTTTTGAGGATGTAACATCAATGATGGTGATGATGAGTGGTGGTGGAGTATGAATGCTATCAATAAAGTAATGAAGGTCATAACCTTCAAGAAGAGATTAGATTTGAAGGCTCCATGTAAGGATAGGATGTTGAGGATCCTGAGAGTTTTGAATGGTGATAGAATCATTGGTGGAGGAGAAGGTTGCATCGAAAGCCATTGAGAAAAAAAAAAGTATGCCCAAGAAGATTAGGCTCTGATACCATGTTGAAATAGATAGTGAAATATTAAGAAACAATGGCTTCACTTTTTTATTGATTAGGAGTGAATATATATACACAAATTGGGCATACAAAAATAGAAAACTATCCTAAAATTATGGTTAATTCTCTAATAATGGTTAGAATTTAAAATTTAAAGGAAAGCTATACAAAGATAGAAAACTATTTAGAATTATGGTTAATTCTCTAATAATGGCTAGAATTTAAAATTTAAAGAAAAGTTGTACAAAGATAGAAAACTATCCTAAAATTATGGTTAATTCTCTAATAACATATGTAACAAATGATGAACCTAGAATCTACATTGCATCAAGTAAAGTTTTCTAAATGAGATTTATTATAATAAGTGATGTGCTCACCAAATCCAGCATTTATAAGTATGCAAAACTATTTGAAACTAAGATATCATGCTTTTGTTCGCATAATTATAATTCCTTACAAGTGTATTAAAAATGATGATTTTGAGTTTAAGAATGTCTTAAATAAAATTTGATCCAATTAATGAAATTTATCCAGGATAAAGATGTAGTGCAGTCATCAAGCTACCTTCTACATTCATCCCTATAATATTGAGTCCATGATGTTGTGTTGTTGCATGTATTCCCTTAATTCACAACCACTCAATACATACGGTGCATTCTGTTGCACAATATAAATGATGAATCCTTGAACAAGGAGGTCGAAATAAATTTTATTAGAAAAAAATGATGAAGATAAGTAATGCGCCTATTTGAACCCTTAGTATCCTAAAATTATGCAACAAATATTGAACATATGATTGTTTATTGAAAATTTCTCTTGAAGAAGGTTTATGAAATATAACTAATGCACCGACCAAATAACATTTTACAAAGCATGCTTTTATTTATTGTGCAGTCTACTTCTATATGCTTGTATAAATACATCTCTTTGTGCTAAAGAACGTATAACAAAACAAAGTCAACATTTAAATGCTGTCATTCTTGAAAATGGGGGAAAAGTGATCAACAAAACAAAAGATATGCTTTGGAAAAAAGCATAAAAAATAAGAAAATGTGCAAAAAAAAGAAAAAAAAGAATTAGAACAGCCTCATGAAAACTTAAAGACTTCCTTGATACGTTCTTTTTCCTCTCTCGCTTTACCCTGGTTCTTAACCTCTCAAATTATAAAACCAAAAAATAATTGTACATGACGATTGATAAGAAAAATCTCTGCATGTTAATTAATAAGATATCTTTGAAACAAACAAATTAATTAAAGTTGTCTCCAGCTAAGACATAGACAAAATTTGTAACCGATGCACAACGGGGGGAGATTAGAATTAAAAAAGTGGTATCATGAGACCAAGAAGCCCATTGATGTTTTACTTAAACCACCTAATTTTTTTCAGTAAAATTTGTTGACAATTCACAACCTGCCAACTCCTTACCACAAAATATAAAAGACGGCATGACATGACATTGGTTATTTAGAAGGTGCAATCCAACGATTAAGCGATGTTTTTGTTGAGTTTTACGTTCTCAAATTTGTGTCAACACCTCCATTCCAGCTCCTGGTTAGGATATAGAGTGTCAACGCATTCTCTCTCCTACGATGGTTTTCCTTTTTTTATTTTTTTGGTTGCTTCTCGGAGACTGGATACTGTTCGATCGTTCCGGGTCGAACGAGAGGGGTCTAATTAATTCCGTAATTACGACCGTCTGTTTATTACGCAATTATTACGCAATGATCCGTGATTGCATAGATTTTATTTTATTTTTATGACATGAGATAACATCTTACATAATCCTCGCGACTCCTGCAAGCATTAGCCATTGAGCCGTACAAGAATGGTTGCGATTATAAGAATGGACTGCATCGTATGTCTCAACTCTCAACGAGAATCGACCTCATTCCTTTCGCCTCCACGCACGGGCGTAGCCATTCGGGGGGGGGGGGGGGTGACGTGCCCCCCCCTGAAATTTACAGTCAATATTCTGCCTCCACGCGTAAATAGGAGAAAAACCACGAATTAATAAGTAATGTATTAGTAGCGCTTCCTCCAAGTTGCATCGATCGTATAGTTTGTCAGTTGAAGTGGCTTTGAACAACTCATTACTTTTGTCTTTTTCACCACACCGGCTGTTGCGTCGTCCTTCCCCTTTCCTCCTGTACCTTGCGAAAGAGGTCATTCGAAAGTAGGGATGCAACTTGGACCGAGTTCAATTCGAATCTGGTCCATCGAACCCGAATTTCAACAGTGCTTAAATTCATCTTTGCTCAACCCGAACCCGAAATATCCGGGTCTAACCCGGACCGATTTAAAATCGGTCCGGGTTCGGGTTGGAGTCAAACCGGCCTGGGATAATCCGAACCCGTTAAATTTATTCACAAATCTCAATCTCCTCCGCTCGCCCGCTTGCCTTCTTTCAGATTTCTCAACCCTAGCTCCCGTCTTCCGAGTCCCGCCTCCCATTCGTCGCCGTCGCTCGCCTTCGTGAGTCGTGACTTCGTCGGACCTAGGAGCTACCAGATATTTCCGATCGTCACCGGCGAGCAATGAAATCCTAGGTATTTTTTTCATTTTTATTTATCTGCTTTTTATTTTCTTCCCATCGTGAATCCATGAGATGTTCCGATCTTAAAAACACAACCACCGGCGGTGGCCACCATCACCAGTGATCGGTCTAACCAAGAAGAACGACGGCCGTAGCCCGCAGACAACTGACGAAAATCCATTCCTAACGGCCAGGAACCGCGCGGCCGTGAATGGAGAAGAGGCACAGCGCTAGGCAGCTTTCGAGCGAGGGTTTTCTGGTTGATTTGAGATCTGATTAGTATTCTTACTGCTCTCATTGGTTTAGATTAGTCTAAAGAGAAGAATGAGGAATGAAACAGAGGATGTGCTACCTGATGTCTGGCTCCCTGTTGCCGGCGCCGGAGAAGAAAGGGTACTGATCGGTGATCTCTCTCCGGATGATGAAGATCCTAGCGACAACGGTGGTTCACCGACTAAGGACCCGCGATGTCTACAGTTTTCAAACGATCCAAGCTTCACAGCCAATATATCACCTCATAGCTAGGAATAGTTTTCTTTACATCGCTTTGCATCCATAACATTTTTCTCTATTACCATGTGCCAGGGGATTGGTAGTTTTCATTGCACGGCAAAATATTCTATTCCTTACATGAATTATATTTTTTTCTTTATTACTCCGAAGTCTAAAAGCTTAAGTTTTGAGGCATCTTCAGCGCTGTACTACTTGATTACTTTAAGTTTTATTAACCCATTATTTGCTTGTAATTTAGTTCATGAACATCCATTTGTCAACGTTCTGCCTTCAACGATCCATTCTTAATTTATAGTTGACGGAGTCAATGATGCCAATATATCACCTCATAGCTTCAGTGGCTCATCCTCAATGTTACGTGGTGAACATCGGCATAGCAGTAGGGCTCCAGCAGCCTGCAAGAAGAAGGGAGAGAAGGAAAAGAAAAGAGAGGGAGGAGAAGTGGTCTTGATGGCATCAACTGCTTTTGTTCTTAGTTATTGTCCATGCTTGACATTGTTGACTAGCTATAACTGAAACAATGGAGGCTCTATTTCATATAACATTTTAACTGACTAATGTCTGATTTGTCATATGGTCTATTCCAGGAACACTGAGCTGGACAAGATCCGGGGCAAGCTAATCACGGCATTCCACGGGCAAAAGCAAGAGGAATAACTGAGCTTCAACATTCTGTTGGAATATCCACCTCAGGTCCAGTATGCTCCATTAACTCAGATTAATCACGCAATTAAACCTTGGTTTGCTGTCTTTAGATGCAGTTCCAGTTTAGTGTACATGCTTAAAGTTTTGTAAAGTTTCATGCACTATTCATTCTGCTGTCTCTTATAATTTGATTTATATGTATTAGTTAAAGTTGGATGGGTGGTATAGGGATATTAAGGATGGATATCTACGTACTGTGTAGCCTATTTCCTATAGTTTTTCATTGGATCATTTTATATACAATTCAATAGCTTTTGATGAATAACTGGGATTGTAAATTGTCATCAAACTTTCAATATGTTTATTTGTTCTGGCTATTCAAGTAATTTTAACATCAAATTTATGTTTAGTTTGAAAATTATTTTTAAGACTATCGACTACTTTGAAAATTGTTTTTAGGTTGTCAAATATGGAGGATATAAATGTTGGGCAAGAAATTGATGTAGAGGAAGAGATTATTAGTGAGCCAATTAAAAGTATTCCAACATCAATAGCTTCAAATACCATGGATCCTACAGAAGGTTCAGATGCAAATATTCCTTTGAGTCAAAAGAAAAAAGCATACAAAATTTCATCACCAGTCTGGGCTGATTTTGAAAGGATATGCGATAACGAGGGAAAAGTAGAGTATGCTATTTGTAAGTATTGTAAAATTAAACTCAAGTGTCCAAGCACTCAAGGGACAAGCACATTAACAAGACACTTAAGTTTATGCAAATGCAATACAACCAAAAGAGCTAAGGGTCAACAAATGTTGTCATTCACAACAACATCATTTGATAGTAGTGGCAATTTATTGAATTGAAAATTTGACCAAGAGGCTTGCAAAAGAGCAATGGCACGAATGATTATCCTTGATGAATTGCCATTCAAATTTATGGAGAAAGAAGGGTTTATAGAATTTTGTAAAGTTGTGCAGCCACTTATCAAGAATATTTCAAGAACCACCATTGTTAAAGAAGTTTACAAAATATACAAGTTAGAGAGGGCTAAATTGCAAAAGTTGTTTCAGAAAAGCATTCATCGGGTAAGCTTGACAACAGATTTATGGACTTCAAATCAGAATATTGGGTATTTATGTTTGACTGCTCACTTTGTGGACTCTTCTTGGAAGCTTCATAAGCATATCATCAATTTTTGTATTCTTCCTTCGCCACATACTAGTGAAGCTATCTCTTCTGCAATTGAATCTTGTTTAGATGCTTGGAAAATCAAACAAGTTTGTGTTGTTACTGTTGATAATGCATCATCTAATGATGTTGCATTAAACACTTTGCAAACAAATTTAAGAATGAAAGATGGTTTGCTTGGGGATGGTGATTCTTTACATGTTCGTTGTATTGCACACATTTTAAACTTGGTTGTGAGAGGGGGAACAGATGAAATTAAAGATTGCATAGCTCGTATTCGTAACAGTATAAAGTGGATAAAGAGTTCTCCTAGTAGAGAACAAGCATTTGAAAGATCATGTGAAATGGTTAGAATTTCAATCAAAATGTCTTTGTGTTTGGATGTGTCAACACGTTGGAATTCGACATACCTCATGTTGAAGCATGCTTTACCCTTTGAGAAGGCTTTCAAGCGTCTTGCATCTGATAGTGATGCGTTTAGAAGTACCACTCCTCCTTTTGAAGAGGATTGGAATTATGCTAGAGTACTTTGTGACTTCTTGGGCATATTTTTTGAAACTACTGAGATGTTGTCGGGTACCAAGTATATCACTTCATCCCTACATTTTCGTTATGTTGACAAGATCCAAGATGCATTAAATTCGTTTTTAGCTGTGCAAACTGACCCTCTCCTTCTTCGTATGTGCAACAAAATGAAGGAGAATCTTCGTAAGTATTGGGGTTCTGTTGATAAGTTTAATATCTATTTGCTTATTGCTTTTGTCTTGGATCTACGATACAAGTTAGATTATTTATATTGGTGCCTTAAAAGAGTTCTTTCAATTGATGATGCTTCTGCAATAGCAAGAAAGGTGTATGATAAAATGTTTGTGTTGTATGAAATGTATAAAGTTGAGGCTTCTTCTGCATGCTCTTCATCTCAAGGGAGTGTTTCAACATTTGCTTCTTCCATGACTGCTATTAATGATAAGAAATATGAGGAGTACATTGTGAAAAAGAGCATAGTAGTTTTGATTGTAGCATGTCTGAAGTTGATGCCTACCTAAAAGATTCTCAAGAGAGGGCTGTAGAACCATTTGATATTTTGGCATGGTGGTCTACTGCTACAAAATACAAAACATTAGCATGTATGGCAAGAGATATTTTGGCTATTCCTGTTTCTACAGTAGCATCCGAATCTGCATTTAGCGCGGGAGGCCATCTTCTTGACCAATATCGTAGTTCTTTAACACCAATATTGGTTGAGTGTTTGATTTGTACTCAAGATTGGTTAAGAGCTGCACCAAAGGATCCAGAATATGAAGAACTCATCGATCATTTGGATAAATGTGCAAAAGGTAAAATGTATGTTATTATATTTTGAATTATTTATCATTCTTTCAATGCAATGTTTGACTCATGTTGTTATTTTTTTCAAAGGAAGCTGAAAGTATTTCAATGACTTCCTCCTCTCTACCTCCTATTTCACTAAAAGATTAATATATTGGAGGTATTAGCTGTATTCTCAAATGTGTTTTCTTTCTTAAATGTATTTTTGATAAAAATTTCATGGGCTAAGCTCACTACCTCTTTGTCCTCCTGTTGGTAACTTCTCTGTCTCATGGGCTAAGCTTAGGACATGTAAGTTCTTCCATCTTTATTTAATTGGGCATTGATGTGAGCTCTACTTAATTTCTATTGCTTCTGTGCCATTTCAGCAGGCTATGTTGGAGGAGTCGACAGTGATGAGGCCTGTGGCTGCGCAGGGGCTGAGGACTTTGGTGCTGAATGAGACCAGAAGGAAGCTTGGGAGCTTCCAGATATGTGCTTTGTGTACCTTTGATATAGGCAGTTTGGACCAAGCCAACAAGCTGATTCATAAATTGTTACAGCCAAAGACCAAGGACTTTAGTAGGCATTTTTATGCAGCTATGCATTAAGCTGATAGGTTGACAATGTGATGGTAATAATGCTCCCTCTTTTTGTAGTGTATGAGAGCTAAAATGATGTAATTCAGCTGATTTTGTTGTTTCCACTCTGCATCATTTTGTAAAAGGTGGTGGCTTATCAGGCCTAACTATGGCTTAACTGGAGGTCTAGAACTAATCTCTCTTTCCCAAAATTATCATTATTATCCAAATTGATGCTGAATTTCTCATCAGCCTTCTTCAGGATATCAATTTGAACTAGTTCATTTTTTTGCTTAAAAAAACTAAACTTGCTCCAAATTTCTGCTTTACACGATGAACCTATTCTCCTAGCTCAGTTTTGGAAATGGTCCAGCAATAGTGCTCCCGTCACATAAAGTGGTGTAAATCATAGAATTTTTTTGTTACAAAACAAGATTTTTTCGTTATTAATTATGTTAATCCTGCTAACTGTTCATCTATGCTCCTGCCAATAACTTCGCTAACGAGTATGTTCCGAACAAAGCAAATTAAAAGGCAACTAGGGCCGCATATCCCGATAAAAAAAATTCTACAACACCAAAACCATTGATTGACTAGAAGCTAAAATACTCATCAACTCTTCCTGTTGGCATCTTGAAGCACGATTGATATTTTTTATCGGATATCTTTGAAGAGACGGGCACAATTGACATACGAACAAACATAAAAAACTGATTGGACTATGTTGTGAACTTTTTTTTTTCACCAACCCGAATTTTAATCCGAAACTCAACCCGAACCCGATTATTAAAAATAGGGTTAGGGTTGAGGTTTTACAAATAGGGTTAGGGTTAGGGTTAGGGTTGAGGTTTTACAAATAGGGTTAGGGTTAGGGTTGAGTGAAACACGAGTTTCATGGGCCCGAGTTGCACCCCTATCCGAAAGAGGTGAAGAGCTAGCTCTACTCTTCTGCGAGCCTTTCCGGGTCTCGAGAACTCATCGTCACCTTTGTTTCTCGTTCCTTCTGACTAGCCCTTCGTTTCCCCTCCTCCTTTCCTCATCCCTCGTTGCTAATAGCAAGTCCATTTTTCATTCTTTTCTCTGATAAAAATCTTCCACCCCTACACCCCTTTCTCGACCGCCCCACCGCTCACACTGTTGCCATAGACCCTTTGCACTCAGTCCAAACATCCTTCTACAACCAGTGGGAAGGGGGCGAAGGCCACGTCGACATATCCGTGCAGTCGATGCCCACTGCCACGGACCCCCGGCTCGTCGGCCGCGCTCAAGTCGCGTTCAACCATCAGATTCGCTCCGTCCTGGTTGGCGCCCAACCCTATGTGCCGAACGTCCTCACCCCTCTGGTCCATGAGTCCTGGCTCGAGGACCTTGAGAATTTCTGGTCCTTTGAGGAGATGGTGGCGGCGCAGAACATGTTCGCCCACATTCAGATCGTCCCCTACATGCCCATCTTCGTGCGGACTACTTCATCAACAACATCACCAATCAAGCCCGGGGTGCCGCCGTGACTGCGGCTGCCCTGAATAACCGGGAGGTGTCGATGGTCGTCGATCTCAACACATCAGTCAACTGGATTTACGATGACGGCTATGACTACGACTACGACGGCGACGGCGATGACAACGACGATGGGGCCTCATTCCTGGCTGAGATGGATAAGTTGGCTCCGTTTCCTGAAGCAATCGGATTGCAGAGGGGTTTAACTCCGGCTGCGATTGCACATCATCTGACTGTCGATACGTTCATGGGAGGAAGTCCACAAGAATGCCCTATCTGCCTAGAGGGTATGGTAACTGGAACTCAGGTCGGGTGGCTGCCTTGCAGGCACGTCTTCCATCCAGCGTGCATCACCAGCTGGCTCGAGAGGAGTGCTACCTGCCCCATCTGCCGACTTCAGCTATCAAACAACATCGGCGATTAGGGCGTCACTTCAACTCGATCTCTGTGTGTGCGTTCGTGCGTGTGTGATTGTGTACGTGCGAGAGAGAATGTTTGTCCATTTGTTTGTTTGTGAGATAGAGAGAGGGAACGCTGCACCCCTTAAGCTAGTCTGTAGAAATCCTGTGAGTTTCTTTTAGCTGTGTAAAGAGTGTGCAAGTGTCTTCTGGTTGTTGAATCAAACGTCGGGTGCATCTGTGATGAACTGAAATTGCGTTTGAGAATTAATTTCAAAAATTTAAAACTTTTTACAAAATTAACTAAGAAGACTTTTTGTATCCGACTCTTGAAGCTCTAAAACTCTTCATATTTACGAGTGATTTATGTATTTATGGTATGCTTTAAAATTCTTAGACATGTTATTTAGTATTTTATGCATAAGATTAAATGTAAGACTTTTAAATATTCTTAACTTCTCTATAAATTGAGGCTATTTGTTCCATTTTAAGCACAAGAGATCCAGCAAAGCCTCTCAACTATTATAAGAAAAATTTTCTTCATATTAAAAAAAAGTTTATTCAATCCTTATACTTTCACCACTATTTCAATGCATAAAACTTATCAATGGTATTGAGCTTCACTATCAGAAATCAGCCTTTCACTAAGGGACATTACTAAAGGATGTGTCCATCAGAAAATTACTAAGGGATTAAAAAGGGATTTTCAAGAGATTTTAAATTACATTCAAAATCTAGTTTTGGTAAGGTACCTCTAAGGAATTTGCTAGGGATATATTTTTCTTGATAAATTCATTGAAAAGCCCTTAGTTATTTGCAAGCGATCAAAGAGTAATTATTTTTTTAAAAAAAGCAAGGGATATATAAGAAAAGTTTGATCCCTTAGATATTTACTAAGGGGTAAATCCGTTGGTGTTGGTAACATATTTTTAAAAATAAAAAAAATGATATTATAAAGGAATTTTTTCTTATAAATCTCTTAGTGATTTTAAAATCTTATACCAAGCATATGTCATTTACTGATTCTCTCACTAGCATAAAAATAAAAGTTATAAGTAAATTAATATTATATAATAATTTTTAATAATCAATTTGATTTTATGCTTGAAAGATCGATCATGGAAGCTATTTATTTATTAAGAAGAATGATGGAGAGATACAGAGAAAAAAAAAGACCTTCATATGGTATTCATTGAATTAGAGAAAGCATATGATAGAGTACCTAGAGAAATAATATGGTGAGTTTTAAAGAAAAAAAGAGTTACTAAGATATACATAGAATTGATAAAAAGATATGTATGATAAAGCAATAACTATTGTTACAACAATAATAGGAGAAATGTCAGCTCCCCCTCCTCTCTAGGGCCACCGACAGCACACCTGCACACTTATGGTAATCGGATAGAGTTTTACTAGTCTTTATGTAGCGCTCCATAAAGAGCTAGAGAACCCCAACTAATTATCATAAGTGGCAGACACACGAAAACACATCCTGTTAAAAACTTTTCATTTTCATCTCAATTATATACACAAATCACCAATCAACACTAAGCATCAACCTGCTCAGATAATATTTTTCATGACATTCCTCAGGCAGTTTACAAGATCACATTCACATCGACATCAAAATCCTAAGTGCACACATCATGCTCATAATTTTCTCCAAAACATAAGTCTCGTATTCATATCCAAAAAGGTCTAAAACATCATTACATCTCACTGTACACATACACATATACAAAATACAATATCAAACCACACTCTCTCAATATACAAGGCTAGCATTTATACACTCTTGCATCCAAGCAAGCTTCACCAGCTAAGGGTCCTGTCCTGCTTATCTTGTGATCCTGGCAGAAATACTCACTGATCTGAAAGAACATTTAAATCATAGAGGGAGACCTAAGTCCCAGTGACTGGATAACCATCTAACTATGGAGAAATAGAGAACCATAACCTCTTAATTTCAATCGTATGCTGAAACTATTTAACTTGTACAACTCAAAGTACATTTTTAACATGATATCAGATAAAATAAAATGTAGCTTATTCTTCAAATAACATATCAGTACTGAAATACTCTATAATAACTTTCACTGAAAGATAACTCATTAAGATAAAAATCATGCATTACAATATGAAGATATGCATTCTTTATCTACAACCCAGACTCCCATCAGAATCTGCTTGCCCACTGGCATCTCAAGTAAACTCTCCCTCTCGGGATAACTATTGGCCCATTGGCCCTTTTTATATCACAACATATGCTTTTAGATCTCATGATGCTGGGCTGTGTGTGTAATGCCTCTGAGGTACCACCCTACAGTCGCCCTTCTGTAGGTGTACTCTCATCGGGTGCGTGACTAGCAACAGGATCCCCGCACAAATAGCACCCCTTACCCGTGCGGTTCACCTGGCAAAGTGCTTTGTTCCTTAACCCTGGAACCTCGGGTTTTCTCTCTGCCCCCACGGGCTATATATAGTAATCAGCTCCACTGAGCTATGATTCATGCCCCCACGGGGCTGCTCACAACCAGCCCCACTGGCCTGGTTAAGCATGCACTCACCCCTGATTCTGGGGTTCATCGTACGATCTGTTCGCAAGGAGGTGCCGGCTCGATAGTAGTGTGCAATGCTCATGCTACAGTACAGTCTAAAGGGTGATCAGCCCCCTAGCTGCCTGATGCTCAGTATGATACATACATCATTTGTAAAGCTTTATCATGCAAATATGCCATGTATACATTAAAAATCCCCTCATCGAAACTCATGCTTATGTGTTTATGCTCAAAACTCATGCTTCATATTATGCTTATCATGCTCAAAACTCAGAATATCATATACTAGGTTCTCATTTCTCATATTTAAAACATACATAATACTCTGCTAAACATAACATACCATAACTAGGTATTAATCTCATTATACTAGCTCAAATTAACTTCTCATTGCTAGATGAGAAATCCACTCACCTTAGTAGGTTACTCCTCGACTGGTACTCAACTCTGGTATTCCGGCTCCCTGGAATAACCCTCTTGACCTACGTCAACATACAGATACATAGCTATTAGGATTACCTCCACACGAGGTTTTCCCATGAACCATGCATGCATACATGATCTATCCTCTAATATCTCATTATTTTCTTCCACCCTTTCTCTACTCAAGATTACTTCTACTATTACCTCAAAATACACTAATCTAAGAAAATCTAAAGTCATACAAGATCTAGGGAAGCTATAGCTTACCTGGAGTCGAGCACAAACCCCAAGCTTCCCTTTCCCTTTCTCTTTCTTCCTCCTTCTTCTTCTTCTTCCTCTTCCTCTCTTTTCTCCTCTTCTTTCTCTCTTTCTTTCTTTCTTTCTTTTCTCTGGCTGAACCCACGTTTTTCCCTTTTTCTCTAATGACTTGGGGACCAAGTCATGGAAACTTAAGGGTTAAGGCATGCCAAATCCCCTTTTGCCCTCAAACACTCTTAACGCACACTTTTTGGAAAACACGTGGCTCACTTATAACCATGATATTTTGCCCTTAGATTTTCTTTCCTAAGTTGCCCTTAACACAATTAGCAATTGACATCGGAGCCTTTTCCCATTTTGCCCCTGATATAGCATTTTTTTAATAGATTATAGCCCAGATCATCATTTTTCTTAAATCTATACTTTTATGTAACATTTCTAAGAAAAGACTTTACCATCTTGAAGAACTCGATTTTAGAAATCCAACGGTTCAAACGGCATCCAAATCGGACTTGAAACGGATTAAATATGAATTTCTCAAGATTTAACTCAGAAAAACCTGCCGTCTTGGAGTCGGCTCGAACAGATTGGAGTCGGCTCCAGCAGAAATAACTCTCTCTGAGGTAGTCGACTCCAGCTCTGTAGGGGTCGACTCCTAAGCGTGCCGAAAGTTTAAAACCGTGCCGAGTCGACTCCACTCCAATAGTTCGACTCCAACCACTAAAAACATCATTTTAGGATAAAACTCAAACTAAACTTGATTTTTCTTGTGATTTAAACCCATTAAAACTTAAGTCTCTCAATTTCTTAAATCAAACTCATTAACATTCAGAAATATACTTATTTACTCCAAAATTTCTTCTCTTTACATTTATCAAAAGGCCAACACACCCATATTCACTGAAACTTTCTGACTTTCATTTCAAATGAAAATGCCATAAATTACAAGGTTTTCAGGATGTTACAATTCTCCCCCTCTTAAGAAATTTCGTCCTCGAAATTTAGCTAGATATATTTTCAAATAGATGGGGGTACTTCAATCTCATCTCATCCTCTCGCTCCCATGTAGCCTCCTCTTTTTGATGATTTAACCATTGCACCTTAACTAATGGAATTCTTTTACTGCGGAGCTGCTTAATCTCCCTACTCAAGATCTTCACTGGTTCTGTTGCAAATGATAAATCCCCTGTAACTCTATAGTCTCAGACTGAATCACATGAGAGGAATCCGGCACATACCTCCTAAGCATTGATACATGAAATACATTATGAATCTGAGATAACTCTGGAGGTAAAGCCAATCTATAAGCTAGTGTCCCAACTCTTTCCAGAATTTCATAGGGTCCAATATACCTGGGACTCAACTTGCCTTTCTTTCCAAATCTCATAATACCTCGCCAAGGAGATACCTTCAGAAAGACTCTATCTCCAACCTCAAACTTTACCTCTCTATGCTTTTTATCTGCATAGCTCTTCTGTCTATCCTGGGCTGCCTTTAATTTAGCTCTTATAATTTTAACTTGATCTGCTGTAAGCTGCACTAACTCAGGGCCTAACAGCCTTCTCTCTCCCTCCTCATCCCAACACTGGAGTTCTACATTTTCTCCCATACAAGGCCTCATATGGTGCCATATCAATGCTAGAATGGTAGCTGTTATTGTAAGCAAACTCTATTAAAGGTAGATGATCATCCCAGCTACCAGAAAATTCCATGACACAAGCTCTCAGCATATCCTCCAGTGTCTGGATGGTTCTTTCTGACTGACCATCGGTTTGGGGATGAAATGCTGTACTGAACCTCAATTTAGTCCCCAAAGCTTTCTGTAATTCTGCCCAAAATTGAGATGTGAACCTTGGATCTCTATCTGATACTATCGATACTGGCACACCATGCCTACTCACAATTTCATGCACATATAATTCTGCTAATCTATCCAAGGTAAAGACAATCTTAATAGGCAGAAAATGAGCAGACTTAGTCAATCTATCAACTATCACCCATATAGCATCATTGCCCCTTCTGGTCTTTGGGAGTCCTACAACGAAATCCATAGTTATATGCTCCCATTTCCACTCTGGCACAAACAGAGGCTGAAGCTTTCCAGCTGGACACTGATGTTCAGCCTTAATCTGCTGACACACCAAACACTTAGATACATACTCAGCTATCTCCTTTTTCATACCATTCCACCAGTAATTCTGTTTGATAGTTCTATACATCTTAGTACTACCTGGATGCATTGAATAAGCTGAGCTATGTGCTTCCCTTAAAATCTGATCTTTCACTGATTCCACAGCTGGCACACAAACTCTGCCCTTGAATAATAACACTCCATCACCTCTAACAGAAAACTCTGACTGAGACCCACTCTGAATTAAATCTCTAGCTTTAAGCAAATGTAGATCTAGCAACTGAGCTTCTCTTATTTCTTCTAGCATTTGGGGTCTCACTCTGAAAGTAGCCAACAAGGCTCCTGATTCTTCTACAGCTAGCTCTGCATCTAACCTCCTTAACTCAATCATCAAGGGTAGCTGTACGGTTCTGATAGAAGCCAATGTGGCCATAGACTTTCGACTCAAGGCATCAGCCACAACATTAGCTTTCCCTGGGTGATACTCAATAGTGCAATCATAGTCTTTAATCAATTCAATCCATCTTCTCTGCCTTAAATTCAATTCCTTCTGGGTCAGAATATATTTCAAGCTCTTATGATCAGTAAATATCTGGCATCTTCTTCCATACAAGTAGTGCCTCCAAACCTTCAATGCAAATATAACAGCAGCTAACTCCAAATCATGGGTGGGGTAATTCTTTTCATGGGATCTCAACTGTCTAGATATATAAGCCACTACTTTCCCATTCTGCATTAAAACACACCCCAAACCCTTCAATGAGGCATCACTATAGATCACATAATCACTGGCACTATCAGGTAGTATTAGGATTGGGGCTGAGGTTAATCTCTTTTCAATTCATCCATACTCTTCTGGCATTCATTAGACCAATCAAACTTGATATTCTTTCTAAGCAGCTTAGTCATAGGAGAAGCCAAAATCGAGAAATTTTCTATAAATCTTCTATAATATCCTGCTAACCCCAAGAAACTCCTCACCTCAGTCTGATTGGTAGGTGATACCCAATTTACTATAGCTTCAATCTTTTGAGGATCTACCATAATACCTTTGGCTGAAACTACATGTCCCAAGAACTTTACCTCATCCAGCCAAAATTCACTTTTACTAAACTTTGCATATAATTGCTTTTCTCTTAATATCTGCAAAACTGTCCTCAGATGCTGTTCATGCTCTTCACTACTTCTAGAATAAATCAAGATGTCATCAATGAATACTATCACAAATTTATCTAGATACTCTTGAAATACTTGATTCATCAGACCCATAAAAGCAGCTGGAGCATTTGTCAAGCCAAATGGCATTACCAAGAACTCATAATGACCATATCTGGTCCTGAAAGCAGTCTTAGATATATCCTCATTCTTTATTCTCAATTGATGATACCCAGATCTCAGATCAATCTTTGAAAACACTGCTGCCCCCTGCAGCTGATCAAACAAATCATCGATCCTTGGCAATGGATAATTGTTTCTAATGGTCACCTTGTTCAACTGTCTATAGTCTATACACAACCTCAAGGTACCATCCTTTTTCTTCACAAACAACACTGGTGCACCCCATGGTGATATACTGGGTCTAATAAACCCTTTATCCAATAATTCTTGTAACTGACTTTTCAATTCTTTCAATTCAACTGGAGCCATTCTATAAGGTGCCCTGGCTATTGGTCTGGTATCTGGGGCTAGATCTATACTGAAATCAAATCCTCTGTCAGGAGGTAACCCTGGCAGCTCCTCAGGAAATACATCTGAAAAATCCCTTACCACAGGGATATTCGTCAGCTCTAAACCATTGCCCTCTAGGCTCACTGCACAAGCTAAATAGGCTTCACATCTCTTTGCTAGCATTCTATTGGCTGACAGAGCTGAAATCACTCCTGAGGGTAACCCCCTCCTATCACCAACAAAACAGAC
>UESW01004659.1:578073-674077 GCA_900491605.1 Calamus simplicifolius
ATAAAAGTAGCTAGAGCATTTGTCAAGCCAAATGGCATCACCAAGAACTCATAATGATCATATCTGGTCCTAAAAGAAGTTTTAGATATATCCTCATTCTTTATTCTCAATTGATGATACTCAGGTCTCAGATCGATCTTTGAAAACAATACCGCCCCCTGCAGCTGATCAAACAAATCATCGATCCTTGGCAATGGATAATTGTTCTAATGGTCACCTTGTTCAACTGTCTATGTCTATACACAACCTCAAGGTACCATCCTTTTCTTCACAAACAACACTGGTGCACCCTATGGCGATATACTGGGTCTAATAAACCCTTTATCCAATAATTCTTGTAATGACTTTTCAATTCTTTCAATTCAACTGGAGCCATTCTATAAGGTGCCCTAGCTATTGGTCTGGTATCTGGAGCTAGATTTATACTGAAATCAAATCCTTTGTCAGGAGGTAACCCTGGCAGCTCCTCAGGAAATACATCTAAAAAATCCCTTACCATAGGGATATTCGTCAGCTCTAAACCATTGCCCTTTAGGCTCACTGCATAAGCTAAATAGGCTTCACATCTCTTTGCTAACATTCTATTGGTTGACAGAGCTGAAATCACTCATAATGGTAACCCCCTCCTATCACCAACAAAACAAACCTCTCTATCATCAGAAGTTTGTAACATCACCTCCTTCCTTAAGCAATCTACTCTGGCTCTATGCACAGATAGCCAATCCATCCCCAAAATGGCATCAAACTCTTTCAACCTCAAAGGAATCAAATCTGCTGCTAATTTCTGACCCTCCACAGAAATATCACAGCCTCTATACACTTGGTCTACTATAAAAGGCCTCCCTAAGGGCATAGATACTATCAACTGACTACCCAACTGGCCCACATCTCTACTAGATGCTTAGCAAACTCACATGAGATAAATGAATGCATATATCCAGAATCAATTAAAATATAAGCATCATGATTATCGATGGGTAGCATACCTATTACCACATCAGGATCAATCTGAGCCTCCTGCTTGGTCATGGCAAACACCCTGGCCTTGGCTCTCGAAATACTGAATGACCCTCCTGGCTGATTAACATTAGGCCCTACCTGACTGGCTGAAGCCACAACACTACCATCACCCCTCCTACTAGGCTGTCCCCTTGGCATTACTGGCCCCTGAGGAAGCCCACCAGCCTAATGCCCTCTCCTAGGGCAATCTCTCTTCAGGTGACCTAGATCACCACAAATATAACATCCCTTATTGCCCCTCTTACATTCTCCCAAATGAAGTTTCCCACATACATTACATGGAGGTATATTTCTCCTTCCACTAGAAGGACGATCCTGCTCCCCTACATCACCAGACACCCTGCTGGTGGCAACCTGAGGCACACCCCCATAAGGCTTTCTATGGGCTGGACTAGATGCTGACACAGACACTGATCTCTTGCCCACATCACCAGGGGCTCTAAAACCAAAATAAAATTGTCCAGTCCTCTGGGATTTCTTAAATGGCTGAGTCCCTCCCGAGCAAAAGAATAACTAGGAGCACTTCTTTTCATTCTATCCTGCCTCCTACTCATGTATTCTTTTTCAATCTCCTTAGCTTTGAGTGCTCCCTGCACCAACTCAGAGTAACTATTATAGGTCTGCATACAGGTCTTGGCTTTAATAAGGAGATTCAATCCATCTTGGAATAGTCGATACCTCTCCTTCTCATCAGTCACCAAGGCCCTAGAAAACTGAGATAACTCAACAAAAGTGGCTTCATAATCTGCCACAGACATCCTCCCCTGGGTCAGACTAAGGAAATCCCTCCTCTTCTGTTCCTATAAATCTCAGAATATATTGCAAATGAAATTCTCTTCTAAAATTTTTTCATGTCAACTCCACTCCCTGAGGCTGCCTACCCTGAATAGATCTCCACCAACTCTGGGCTCTACCCCCAGTAAAAAGGTGGCAATACTCAGCCTCTGCTCCTCAGAGCATCCCATCACATTAAATACTCTCTCGATCCTCTGCAACCATGCCCCGGCTTAAATAGGATCAGTAGTTCCCTAGAACTCAAGAGCCCCTAACTTGTTGGCTCTTTCCACATTCCTCACAACCTCCAAATTTTTAGATGGAAGGCTGGAACTAGCACCCACAGCTGCTACCACAAGCCTGAGTAATCATGCCTACAAACTCTGGCATACTAGGCCCCTGAGTCTGTACTCGAGATGGGTCTACTGGCACAGAGGTAATAGACTATGAAGAAGACTCTGGCATCTTCTCTGAAGACGCCCTCACTCTAGCCTCATTAGATACTGGCTCGGTGGAATCACTAGAAGCCTTTCTACCAATTTGACTTCTTCTAACTAACTTTCTGGGTCTACTTTGACCTTTGCTTCTATCCCTGCCTGAAGATTGCTCTGTCTCTCTAGATGCCTTTGTAGTAATCGTTCTACGAGACATTATTCATTACATTAGTTTCATCATTCAATAGCTATAATCATAAACATTCAATCATCCTAGACTCATACTCATACTTATTCTCCTAGGACCTAATAACCTAGGGCTCTGATACTAAAACTTGTCAGCTCCCCCTCCTCTCTGGGGCCACCGACAGCACACCTGCACACTTATGGTAATCGGATAGAGTTTTACTAGTCTTTTGTAGTGCTCCATAAAGAGCTAGAGAATCCCAACTAATTATCATAAGTGGTAGACACACGAAAACACATCTTGTTAAAAACTTTTCATTTTTATCTCAATTATATACACAAATCACTCAATCAACACTAAGCATCAACCTGCTCAGATAATATTTTTTTATGACATTCCTCAGGCAGTTTACAATATCACATTCACAATCGACATCGAAATCATAAGTGCACACATCATGCTCATAATTTTCTTCAAAACATAAGTCTCATATTCATATCCAAAAAGGTCTAAAACATCATTACATCTCACTATACACATACACATATACAATATACAAATATCAATCCACACTATCTCAATATACAAGGCTATCATCTATACACCCTTGCATCCAAGGAAGCTTCACCAGCTAAGGGTTCTGTCCTGCTTATCTTGTGATCCTGACAGAAATACTCACTGATCTGAAAGAACATTTAAATCATAGAGGGATGAGACCTAAGTCCCAGTGACTGGATAACCATCTAACTATGGAGAAATAGAGAACCATAACCTCATATTTTCAATCGTATGCTAATATAATTTAGCTTATACAAGTCAAAGTATATTTTAACATGATATCAGATAAAATAAAATGTAGCTTATTCTTCAAATAACATATCAGTACTGAAATACTCTACAATAACTTTTCACTGAAAGATAACTCATTAAGATAAAAATTGATGCATTACAATATGAAGATATGCATTCTTTATCTACAACCCAGACTTCTTTATTAAATTCTCAGACTCCCACCAGAATCTGCTTGCCCACTGGCATCTCAAGTAAACTCTTCCTCTCGGGATAACTACTTGGCCCACTGGCCCTTTTTATATCACAACATATGCTTTTAAATCTCTTGATGTTGGGCTGTGTGTGTAATGCCTCTGAGGTACTACCCTACAGTCGCCCTCCCGTAGGTGTACTCTCATCGGGTGCATGACTAGCAACAAGATCCCCACACAAATAGCACCCTTTACCCGTGCGGTTCACCCGGCAAAGTGCTTTATTCCTTAACCCTAGAACCTCGGGTTTTCTCTCTGCCCCCATGGGCTATATATAGTAACCAGCTCTACTGAGCTATGATTCATGCCCCCACGGGCTACTCACAACCGGCCCCACTGGCTTGATTAAGCGTGCACTCACCCCTAATTTTGGGGTTCATCGTACGATCTGTTCGCAAGGGGGTGCCGGCTCGATGTAGTGTGCAATGCTCATGCTACAGTACAATCTAAAGGGTGATCAGCCCCATAGCTGCCTGATGCTTAGTATGATACATACATCATTTGTAAAACTTTATCATGCAAATATGCCATGTATACATTAAAAATCCCTCATCAAAACTCATGCTTATGTCTTTATGCTCAAAACTCATGCTCGAAACTCATGTTTATTTCTTTATGCTTAAAACTCATGCTCAAAACTCATTTATCAGAATATCATATACTCATATTTAAAACATACATACTCTGCTAAACATAACATAACATAACTAGGTATTAATTTCATTATACTAGCTCAAATTAACTTCTCATTGCTAGATGAGAAACCCACTCACCTTAGTAGTTACTCCTCGATTGGTACTCAACTCCGGTATTTTGGCTCCCTGAAATAATCCTCTGACCTACGTCAACATACAGATACGCTAGCTATTAGGATTACCTCCACACGAGGTTTTCCCACGAACCATGCATGCATACATGATCCATCCTCTAATATCTCATTTTTTTTTTCACCATTTCTCTACTCAAGATTACTTCTACTATTACCTCAAAATACAATAATCTAAGAAAATCTAAAGTCATGCAAGATCTAGGGAAGCTATAGCTTACCTGGAGTCGAGCACAAACCCCAAGCTTCCCTTTCCCTTCCTCTTTCTTCCTCCTTCTTCCTCTTCCTCTCTTTTCTCTTCTTCTTTCTCTCTTTCTTTCTTTCTTTCTTTTCTCTAGCTGAACCCACATTTTTCCCTTTTTCTCTAATGACTTGGGGACCAAGTCATGGGAAACTTAAGGGTTAAGGCATGCCAAATTCCCCTTTTGCCCTCAAATACTCTTAACGCACGCTTTTTGGAAAATACGTGGCTCACTTATAATCATAATATTTTGCCCTTAGATTTTCTTTACCAAGTTACCCTTAACATAATTAGCAATTGACATTGGAGCCTTTTCCCATTTTTTCCCTGACATAGCATTTTTTTAATCAATTTATAGCCCAGATTATTATTTTTCACTTAAATTAATAATTTTTTGTAACATTTCCAAGAATATACTTTATCAGCTTAAAGAGATCGATTTTAGAAATCCAACGGTTCAAACGGCATCCAAATCGAACTTGAAACGGAATAAATATGAAATTCTCAATATTTAACTCAGAAAAACATGCCGTCTTAGAGTCTGCTCCAACAAATTTGGAGTCGGCTCTAGCAGAAATGTTAACCTTCTATTTTCTCTACAGGTGTTGACTCCACCTTTGCAGGTGTCGACTCCAAAGCGTGCCGAATGTTTAAAACCGTGCCAGAGTCGACTCCACTCCAAATAGTGTCGACTCCAACTACTAAAAATATCTTTTAAGGATAAAACTAAACTAAACTTGATTTTTTTCTTATGATTTAAACCCATTAAAACTTAAATATATCAATCTCTTAAATCAAACTCTTTAACATTCAGAAATATACTCATTTACTCTAAAATTTCTTTTCTTACATTTATCAAAAGCCAACACACCCACACTTCACTGAAACTCTCTGACTTTCATTTCAAAATAAAAATACCATAAATTATAAGGTTTTCAGGATGTTATAAGAAATTAGTGAGTTTTTAATTTCTGTAGGTTTACATCAAGGATCTGCCTTAAGTCCATATCTTTTTATATTAGTTATAGATGAATTAACCAAATATATTTAAAATGATATCCCATGATGTATGTTATTTACAGATGATATATTATTAATTGATGAAACTAAATCTGGAGTAAATGCTAAGCTAGAGATTTGGAGAGAGGCTTTAAAATGTAAAGGTTTTAAGATTAGTAGAACTAAAACTGAATATATAAAATATAATTTTAGTGAGAGTAGAAATACAAATGAAGAATAGTAAAGATTGCAAGCCAAAAGATAGCAAGAAGTAAAAAATTTAGGTATTTGGGATCAATTATCAGCAAGAAGGTGAAATAGGTAAAGATGTGAATCATAGAGTTAAAGCATGATGGATTAAGTGAAGGAGTGCTTTGGGAGTATTGTATGATTGGCGCATCCCATTAAAATTGAAAAAAAATTATAAAACTACTATTAGGCCAACTATGCTATATGGAATAGAGAGTTGGGCAATACTAAAATATATGTGAATAAATTAAGTGTAATAGAAATGCGTATTAAGATGGATATATGGTAAAACTTTAAAAGATAGAATTAGAAATAAACATATGAAAAATGATAGAGTAGCCCCAATTAAAGATAAAATGAGAAAAATCAATTAGGGTGGTTTGGACAAATACAACGTAGACCTTTAAATGCTCCAGTTAGAAAGAGTGATCTTTTAACAATTTATGATAAGGATAGAGGTAGAGATAGACCTAAACTAATATGGACAGAAATAATTAAAAAATATATAACTATTTATAATTTAAATATTGACTTGGTTCTGAATAGAGCAGAGTGGAAAGCAGATTCATGTAGCTAACCCCATATAGTTGGAAAAAGGCTTAGATGAGTTGAGTTGTACTAATTTTTAATACTATTAATTAAACAAAAAATTCTTCATTCCTTTCTATCTCTAACTCGTTTAAATCTTATCAAAACCATGGGCTTACACCCTTTGTTGCAATAATCAAATTCACATAGCGGTAATGGGCTAGCCTTTGAACCCTTTGGTCACAGGTTTAAACCATCGCTTTCATGCCTTTATTAAGTGGTTGAACAGCAAGATTTTCTCGCTAAAGAAATACCCTGGGCTTTATCCTTTGTTGCTCGTTCCGTAATCAGTTGATCGTGAGTTCAAATCATGGAGACCATAAATTCCTTACAAATCATTCAGTTAGTCAATTTTTAACAAGAAAAATTTTCTCGATGAATCCCTTGGTAATCATCGAGGGATTTTTGAGTGCATTTTGGTTAGTGAATCCCTTGAAAAGTGAAACTCTTCATCAAAAATTTTTGACTTTCACAAGAAATTTTGTTCCTCGCTAAAAGGTTAATTTCTGGTAGTGCTTTATCAAAAATCCTCTCCAACTCCAAAAAACCAATCTTCTTTTATTATCCATGGCCACCAACAACAACACTACACTGTTTAGCTATTCCCAAAATTCAGTTCCAATATTTGATGGTGAATATTACAAATATTGGAGCATTCAGATGCAGACAACCTTTATGTCGCAAGACTTGTGGGATTTAGTTGGAGATGATTTGAAGAAGAAGGAGAGGCACAACTTCAACAAAGATGAGTCAAACAGAAAGATGCAAAAGCTTTGCAACTTATTCACCAAGGAGTAAGTAAAATTATCTTTGCTAGAATTATGAATGCCACAAAATAAAAGATGCATGGGAAATATTGAAAAAGGAGTATGAAGGTTCAAGCAAAGCCCACCTCCATTAGTTTGCAATCACTATGGAGAGACTTTGATAACTTAGAAATGAAAGAAAGTGAAAACATTCAACATTTTTCTCCAAAGTAGTGGAAATTATTAGCCAAATTAGAAGCCCTGGTGATGAGATTCAAGAAAAAAGAATAGTTGAAAAGATTTTAAGAAGTTTGCCTCCAAAATTTGATCATATACCTGCAGCAATGAAAGATTCAAAGATTTATCAACTCTTACTTTTCATGAGTTAATGGGGTCTCTTAAGGCACATGAGCAAAGGATCAATAGGCACTCAAACTTTCCCTTCAATCAAGCTTTTCAAACATAACCCAATATGGCTAAAGAAAAAAGTTTGAAGGCAGAATAAGAAAAAGGAAGAGGCTTATTTCAAAAAAGGAGTCAAATGCCAACCAAAGAGGAAGAGGCAAAAGAAATTTTTGCATAGAAATTCAGTGGTAATTCTAACTCAAACTCTCCATGTTTTATTTGCAAAAGATTTGGACATGAAGCTAAAAATTGCCACTTTCGATGCACCAAATGTTGAGTTCCTAATCATTCACAAAAAGATTAATGGTATAAAAATAAAAATGAAAAGAATGAAGCAAATTTTTCAAAGGAAAATCAAGAAGATCAATTATTTTCTTGCATGAAAGTTAAAGTAGATTCACCTCAATTTTGGTATCTAAATAGTGGTTGTAGCAACCATATGACAGGAAACAAAAAAGGTCTTTAAGTAATTCAATGAGGATATTTCTTCTCAAGTCAAGCTTGGTGATGGAAACATACAAAAGGTTGAAGGAAGAGGAATCGTGGCAGTCTATACAATAGAAGGTAATAAAAACTTATTCATGATGTCTTATATGTGCCTGAATTAACTCAAAACCTCCTTAGTGTTGGGCAATTGCTACAAAAAGGATACCCTTTGAATTTTGGTAATGATGAATTCAGAAATTTTGATAAAAAGACAAAATTCACTATGGCCAAAATTAAAATGACTCAAAATAAAGTTTTTCCTCTATGTATGGCACTAAGTGAGAAATTTATTTTTCAATGCAAAGTGAAAGAAGATTCTCATTTATGACATTTACAATTCAGTCACTTGAGTTATAAAGGTCTAAATATCTTGAAAAACAAGAATATGGTGATTGGCTTAGCCAAAATTGCTGAGGATAAAGTTTTTGATGAGTGTATCTATGGTAAAACATAGATTACCATTTTTGAAAGCTACTTGGAGAGCTTCTGCTCCTCTTGAATTGATTCATGCAGATATTCTTGGGCCAACTAGAACACCATATCTTAGTAATAAGAGATATTTCCTATTATTTGTGGATGATTATACTAGATTATTTGGTTATATTTTTTTGAACAAAAATGAGAAGCTTTCTTAGTTTTTCTTCAATTTATGTCATATGCGGAGAGACAAAATGGGCAGCAAATACAAATGTTAAGAAATGACCATGGAGGTGAATTCATTTATAAGCAAACTTGGGATTATTATGAGGAGAAAGGTATAAGAGGACAACTCACCATTTGGTATATCCCATAGCAAAATGGCATTGTGGAAAAAAAATAGAGCAATTGTTGAAATGGTGAGAAGTATGCTGAAAAGAAAGGGACTCCCAGACAAATTCTCAGCTGAAACTATCAACACAGCTGTTTACATCTTAAACCGCTCTCAAACTAAAGCAATTCTCAACAAAACTCCATATAAAGCTTGATATGATCAGAAGCCGTAAATTTTCTTAAATTCTTTGGCTATACTGCTTATTCTCTTAGTGCAGTACAAGAAAGAGAAAAAATTGGTAAAAAAGAAGAAAAGTTCATCTTTCTTGGCTATAGCAATGAATCCTAAGGATACAGACTTTTTAATCCTATCATAAATAAATTGGTGATTTCTCGAGATGTTGTGTTTGATGAGATGTCAAATGGAATTGGGATGAAAGTCTTACAATAGGCCAAAGATGAATGAACCTGAACAAAATCAAGATAATGACAGTACAGGCTCTGTTCCAACTAATTTTCCAAGTCTAAGTTCTTCTATTGCAAACACAACAAATTTTGAAACTCCATCAAGGAAGGTATGCTCTTAAGAGAAATTTATGAATCATGTGATATGGCTTTTTTCTCTTATGAGCCATAGATTTTCGAAGAAGAAATAAAGGAAGATAAATGGAGAAAAGCAATGGATGATGAGATTGCAATCATAGAGAAAAATCATACATGAGATTTGGTGGACTTACCCAAAGAAAAAGACATCATCGGCTTAAAAAGGATTTACAAGACTAAATTTAATGAAGATGGCACAATTTATAAGCATAAAACTCGTTTGGTGGCAAAAGAATACTCACAATAACCTGGTATTGATTTCAATGAAACTTTTGCTCTTACGGTACGAACGGAAACAATTAAATGATTCTTGCTTTGGTAGGACAACTTGAATTGCAGGTATTTCAACTTGACGTAAAGTTGACTTTTTTAAATGGAGAATTAGAAGAAGTGTTCATAGAAAAGCCTAAAGGTTACTTGAAGAGAGTTGCAGAAAATAAAGTTTATTGATTATGAAAAGCTTTAGATGGATTAAAGCAAACACCTCATGCATGGAATAGTAAGACAGACAACTATCTTCTTCAATGTAGATTCCAAAGAAGTTCAAATGAGCCATCTTTATATGTGAAGCATGAAAGTAATAATTTTTTAATTATTTGCCTTTATGTGGATGATTTAATCGACACATGCACATATACAAAAATGGTGGATGAGTTTAAGCAGCCATGATGAAAGATATGATATTACAAATTTAGGGATTATGAAAAACTCTCTGTGTGTATGCGCATATGCGTGCGTGCGTGCGTTTGTGTGAGAGAATGTGTGTGTGTGTTTGTGTGCATGCATGTGAGAGAAATGTCAGCTTGTCTCTTTGTATGTAAGAGAGAGAGAGAGAGGGCATGTGTACGGTCTTAAGCTAGTCTGTAGAAATCTTGTGAGTATCCTTGAGTTGTGTAAAGAGTGTGCAAGTTTCTTCTAGTTGTTGAATCAAACGTTACTACATTTGTGATGAACTAAAATTGTTCCTTGTCTTGTAGCGGTACACCTCCATGCTTCGCTTCTCTCTCTTTTCTATCTCTTTCATCTATTTTACTCACTCTTTTCTTTTCCCTGATGTTGTGTCCTCTTTCATTGTCTCAAAAAAAGTAAATTGAGCTCGTTCGACCATTTTCCTTTTCCTTTTTTGTCCCTTTTCTTTTATCCCTTCCTTATGGAGACGACGCCAATCAATTTTTTAGGTTCAGCTAGCTAGAGGAGCGGGAAAGGTAATGATTCGGTAATGTTTTGCTTTGTCCTTTTACCAATGGTATATTTGTTTTGCATGGTTGGCACCCTGAAAAGAAATTTCTAGTAGGAATTAGAGTTTAGGTTGTCTGGTTCGTTGAAGTGCCCTAGTGCATCCCTTGCAACTAAAAAGATGGCTTTAGGATGAGCCAAATTTGCTGAAATCATGCTTTCAATTTCATACTGTTTTGGTTGAACACCTTCCACTTCACATTTTTGGCCTGCTGCTGGCTTGCACATTACTAATTAACAAGGCCACAAATACAAATCGTTCAGAAGTAGCACTTTGAGAAAAATATTTTTTTAATATTATTTTTTTATCTTTTGAATAAGAGGTCATTAAATAATAATAAATGCTAAAAGCTTTATTAAATGGAGTAGTTTTTTAATATTATTTTGTTTTATCTTTTGAATAGAAGGTTCTTAGATATTATTTTTGTAAGAAAAATTTGCAAAAAAAAAATTTGATAGGAAAGGAAAAGAATATAGAAAAATAAATACTATCATCTTCATGAAATTTATTTTTTAATAGAAAAATGTATGAACCACAAATAATTTTTTCTCTATGTTTCAACCAAATGTGCCCTCAAATGACCCCTTAGCTAGGTATGATTTGATTGTTGTGTTCAGTATGATGGCATTAGTATGAAAAGAAAAGGAGCATAAATGTAATAATTAAGATCTCACCTAAAAGGTATAGATCTTTACTAGAAGGATCTTTAGATAATAGATTCCCATCATTCAAAATATTATTAAGAATATTGGCTGGCATCAAGATAATATATTAGACTAATTGCTTCAAAAGCTTTCTAGGATATTTGTTAAAATTTGTTGGTGTGTGATCTTTTTCAATACTCTTTTCTATTCATGACAAAAGGGCTTATATATATGCAATGAACTAAAAAAAGAATAATATCCTTATCCATGAACTTTTAACACATTAAATTCGAAACAAGATCGGATTTGGCCAAGATCGCTCTGTCTAACTACTATGGAGTATATTGGCTTAAAAAATTTTACTCATTTTATTATCAAATAAAATATATCAACAGATTACTCTTGCCTTTTTTTTCTTAAAATAGAAGAAAAATATGGAAAGTAGTTTTGAAATAATTTATATAATTTTTTTCCATTTATTTTTTTTTTTTTTGGCAACCACTCACTAATCTATTGATTCTAAGTGTAAATAATAAACAAAAAATTTAACATGATAACATGTTTGAATGTCAACAAACAAATTAAAGGTGCTATCCATAACCCTATAAGAAAAATAAAAAAATTATAATAACTTTGCAACATCCTAGATATCTCTCAACCATCCAAATTAATATGGCAAGTGTAAATACTTAATGTTGGATACTTTGAGAAAGGCACCATATTCATACTTCTTATTACTTCCAAACTTTGATTCTTATCTCTTGTCTTGGCTATCTAAAGGCTGTATTATTTCATCTCTTTCTAAGTACACCGGCTGACTAAGAGAAGATTAGGGTCTGGGTATTATATCCTAGAGGTAGGTTTCCATATAACTACATGCATTTTGGTTATAACCTAAGCAAAGAGAATATTAGCCTTAAGATAGTATTTTGGCATGCCTTGCATATGTTGAACTTAAGGGTTCAATAAAACATATTTTGATGATAATAAAAATATTAATTGAAGGACTAATGCAGCACTTGAGTTTGTGATGCACGGTAAGATAGGTACCAAATTGGAACAAATTAAGACATGAGCAAAAGATCATCCAACACATATTTAAACTCAAGTTGCATGCAAGAAGTTCAAGTTGGAAAAGAATAATGAAAGATTAAGTAACATAACTCAAGAGTGTCCAACATAATAGTTTACATATTGTAATTTTATTTTTCTTAGGAACTCATTATGAAACTTGATAAGAGAATTAGTATACAAGTCTCAAACCCCTTAAAATGAATTAGATTAGGTTTTGGATCAAAAACTAATAGTGAAAATCCAAAATTAGAAGTAGACAATCAATTAGACCTAAGAACGATCGATCAAACTTGACTGTGGTAGAGAACTTCTTAAAAGCAGCACTCTATCGATCTAGCGGTCGACCACTATAAACTAGGGTGATCGACCAAGCTAGGCCTAACACTCAGTCAGTCCTAGCTTAGCGGTCGACTGCTAAGCCTTTAACAACCCAATAGTTATATTTTTATTTGACCATTCGAGTTGCCCTTGAGCCTTAATGCACATATTCTTTCATTCCTATAAAATAAGAACTTTTGGACTGGTTTGGAGGCTGAAAAATCTTTGTGAAAAGGGGTTCTAATCTTAGCATGCTTACTTCTTCCTCTGTTAAGTTTTGAGTATAATTTATACATCCACATTCTTGCAAAGTGTTGTTCTTGTTGGCCCAGATGGCAACCCAAGAGGGGGGGTGAATTGGGTTCTTTAAAAAATTTACAATTAAAACTAATTCCACAAGATAAATGTGCACAAGTGAAGTAATGTATGAATGCTGAGCATAATATAAAAAGAGAGAGAGAGAGATAAGCACGACAAACACAAAGGTTTATAGTGGTTCGGTGTTAGCTATACCAACATCCACTCCCAAGCAACTCTTGGACCACACTATAATCATCCTAATTATAGCCGAGTTATTTTGCAAGATCACAACCAAAACTTATTGTTTTACAACGGGATCACAACGAACCCAGCCGGTTTTCACAGGTTCACCAGCACAAAACCTAACACAAGCTAATCTTAGCTTGCCCGAGGTCAACTACCTCAACTAATTCAATCCCCTTGATTGAATCAGAAAACAAACAACTCAAATAGATGTTTACAATAATTTAAAAGCTCCTCAAATGAGCAAATAAATAATATGAGTAAAATGAGAATAGAAAAGCCTGATTTGAAGCAATTTTGTTGAGCTTTTCTTCTTTTTCTCTTCTCTTCTGAATGATTTTTCAAAGCTTGAACGTGAGCACTTGAAGGAAGCTCGGTGAAGAGAAGGTTGAAGAACTAGGGCTCTTGCTTTTCTTCTTCAAATCGATGGAAATCCTTTGGAATTGATCTTGGAAGGCTTTTGGATTTCTCTTCTATCTCTTTTCAATAGTTAGGCTTGGACACAGAGATTTTCCTCTTTGAAATTTCTCTCTTTTCCTTTTTTCTTTTAATTTTCTTCTCTTCTATTTTGAACGGTCCGAATTCACTTTTTATAATTTCTCTTAATCCATGTTTTTGATGCAAACTAGCCGTTGAGAGTACTTGGATTAGTTCCACATGCAAAGGAATAGAGCCGTTGAAGAGTAGGTGAAGAAATATGACCGTTGGAGTGATTCTGACAAATCTGAAAATCGACTCTAATAGGTTGGAGTTGGCTCCAATTTTTCAAGGTGTCGGCTCTAAGTCGGGTTTCCAAAAATAGTAAGAAAAAGTTCATCGTGGAGTCGGCTCTGGAATTCTATGGAGTCAACACATGCGAGCTGGAGTCGGCTCTAATTTTCTGGGTGTCGGCTCTAACAGTATTCCAAAAAATAGTCTCTATTCTCAGGTTAGAGTCGGCTCTAATTCTGCAGATGTCGACTCAAAATTTGAAGCAGAAAAATAGTTCACTGTATCTCAGGTTAGAGTCGGCTCTAATTTTTTGGGTGTCGACTCTAAACCGTACCGAAAGTATCAAACAGTTCGATACGCTCTGGAGTCGGCTCTAGTGACTTTGGGTGTCGGCTTTAAACCTGAACTTTGACATGTACCATTAAAAACTGATTCAAGCCTATTTTTATACAAAATTTGAATATTTAACCTTTCTAAATTCCTGAAACACTTGTTAATTTATTAGTATCATAAGGAATATACTCATGGCTTTTGTTAATCATCAAAATCAACAAATGGGTCAATAATCTTCTCCTTTTTTATGATGACAAAAAATTGAGTATATGCATAATTAATTAATGTAATTGTAAAAATAAGTAATTCATAGTTATACATGAATTTTAAGAGCTTTAACCAAAAGTAATTCAAATGTATCATTCAAATAGAATCTTCAAAAGAGATTTTAGTAATAATAAGCTCACAATTAAGCTCCCCCTGAGTGAGGTAGCTCCCCCTATGTATGTGCATGCTATTTTAAGTTCATTTAAGTTCTAATAATTAAGCTCCATGCATATACATACACTCTTTCTCCCCATGCATATTTTAAGTTCATTTAAGTTCCATTAAACATTTAAGTTCCATGCATATACATACACTCTTTCTTCCCCTTTTTTGTTATCAACAAAAAGGTTAAGAAGAGGGTAGATATTGCTTAAATCAAAATCAATGCAAGAATTGAATAACTCAAAATTCAAAATGCAAATATCAAGATTGATTTCATATAATATTCATTGAGTACAAAATGTCAAACAAGTCAAGACAAAATAGTTACATCAAAATACATCATTACATCAAAATGATATCATTTGTCCTAGTTACAAACTAAAAATCTAAAGAAAGCTTGAATTTGACTAGATTGGAGAAGTGTTCAATTGGCTTGGCTTAGAAAATGGATCATCTCAAAATCTTCTAAGTTCAGCTAAGATCTGACCCATTCCTTTTTCTTGAATCTTCATAAAGTCATTCAACATTTTCTCAACTAATGAAGCAGCAGATGTCACTTTCTGTTGAAATTCAGCATTACATCTAGAGTAAGTATCTGAGTCACCTCCAATGTCCTTGATTTTATCAAATATTAGCTTTAAGTTTGTCTTTAAGGTATATGAGGATGTACTAAGTGATGACTCAATTTCATTAACTTTTCTTCCAAATAATAGTATAGATGCCTTATCCCCAAAAGTTGACTTTCTACTTCATTCTTAATTTTGACTTCATGATCTGCAAATAAGGCTTTAAGCTGTTCAATCTGCCTCTCAAAAAATTTAGAAGAAACTTGAACAAAGGTTGTAGGTGCTGGTGCTGCTGGGGGTGCTGAACTGCTCGTCCTAGTGAAGAGTGCCTTATAGATGGTCCTGCCTCTGAGGGACCAGGGACTGCAGTCTTAGCATTAGCTGCCCTTTCATCTACATGCCCTTTCCTTTCTCATTGCCCATTTACTTTTATAAATCCTATACGGTGTAGAGTAGCACTGTTGTAGTAATCCGTATGCCTTAGTTTCTTCATAGGCTCATTATCCAAAATGTTTACTCCTTGATTTGAAAGGCCAAAGTCAATATCATTCCATAAGGCAAGGTTGATCTCTTCTTGCTACTTGCCTCAGCCATATAACCAATCATCATACCAGCTAAATTTATGGGCTGACCAGTAACAACACAATCCATAACAACAATGTCTCTTTCAGACACATACTCAAATCTCTCACTTTTAGGAAATAAAATTCTACTGCAAATATTGTGTAATAGTCTCAATTCCAAGGGTAATTGGTTTGCCCTAATTTCTTCAAAAATTGTCATGTCCTTTCCAAGAATTCTAGATAAAGCTTCTCCTCTTTCACTGTGAGAATTAGCTATCATACCAATAACCAAATTTCTAATAAATTTCCAAGATTTTTGAAGTTAGGTGAATCCTTGTTCCCCTAACATAGCTAATGATTCCTCCATCTCCTCTTGTCAAATTGTGATAAAAATCTTTCACTAATCCTGGGTAGGTAGGGACGTCTAAGGAACATACCTTTTCCAACCCATATCCTTAGTTGCTTCCCTAATGTGAACCCTTCTGAATCAAAGAAGCCGAAATCGACCTTCTTCCATGGTGATGGCTTTTCTGGCTAGGAGATTGATTTGGAGTGAAGATGGAGTGGGAATCAAGCTTGGAGTTGAGGATGAGGAGGTGGAAGACGAACTCGATGATGGTTGTCTCACCGGACGCCTTGCTGTCCTCCTCCCGTAGTACTGGTCACTCCAATGGCTGATGCACGGCATTTGGGTGTCATTAGATGTCAAGAGAGGATGAATTTGAGGGATTTTAGGTTTTGGGACAAATGGAGAAGGATTTGGAAAGGATTGGAGTCAAGTAGAAATGAGAAGGTGTCGACTCTACCCGAGAAAAGTCAAAACGAGACTACATGGTGTCGGCTCCCGCAAAGCAGGTGTCGACTCTAAATCATTAACACAATTAGCATCCGAAATAAAGTCGGCTCCGCAATAGCAGGTGTCGGCTCCAAAAACACAGACAGAGAGCATATAAAATTAGAGTCGACTCCAACATCAGTGGTGTCGGCTCCAAGATAGTTTCAGTGAAAAATGAGAGTTTCAAAGAATCTAAAACTTGTTAAAATAATAATCAAACTTTGGATAAATCTTCCTTAGAATGTGGTAAATCAAGAGGTTCAAATATCTAGATAAATTTTTCTTAGAATCATAAGAGAATTTTTAAGAAAATGATTGAATTCTAGATAGTCATTCCTAGGAGATTTAAAATCATTCCAATGGATCACAGACTCCTAATTCTCCTCTAAGATAACAAAGTCTCTCTTCACAAAAGGGTTTGTAAATATATCAGCTAATGATTCATCAGTACATACATAATCAAGACAAACATCATTATTAGCTACATGTTCTCTAATAATGATGTCTTATTTCTATGTGTTTAGTTCTTGAGTGTTGATTGGGATTTTTTGTCAAATTTATTGCACTAGTGTTATCATATCTAATTGGAGTTTTATCAAGTGTTATACCATAATCTTCAAGTTATCGCTTAATCCAAAGAATTTGAGCACACAACTTTCAGCCGCAACATATTCAGCTTCAGCAGTTGATAATACAACTGAATTTTGCTTTTTACTAAACCAAGAGATTAAGTTACTACCTAAGAATTGGCATGCACCACTTGTGCTTTTTCTATCTAATTTACAACCAGAAAATCTGAATCAGAATATGCAATCAAATTTAATGTTGAATCTCTAGAGTACTATAATCCTACATTTTTAGTTCCATTTAAATATCTGAGAATTCTTTTTACAGCAATTAAGTGAGATTCTTTAGGTTCAGACTGATATCTAGCACATAAGCATACAACAAACATAATATCAGGTCTACTAGCTATTAAATAAAGTAGAGAATCATACCTCTATAATATTTTTGATCTATTTGCTTACCATCTTCATCTTTATCGAGTTTGCATGAAGGACTCATAGGTATTCCAAGAGGTTTAACTGATTCTCCATACCAAACTTCTTAAGAATTTCTTTAGTGTACTTTGTTTGGTTGATGAAAAATTCCTCTCTTTCTTGTTTGATTTGAAGTCCAAGGAAGAAGTTAAGTTCTCCCATCATGCTCATCTCAAATTCCCCCTGCATTAACTTTGCAAAATCTTGACAAAAAAGATTGTTAGTAGCACCGAATACTATATCATTTACATAGATTTGTACTACCAATAAGTTTTATCTTTTCTTTTCAAAAATAGGGTTTTATCAATATTTTTCTAGAAAAATTATTTTCAATTAAAATTTACTTAGTCTATCATACCAAGTTCTAGGTGCTTGTTTTAAACCATAAAGTGCTTTGTGTAGTTTAAAAACATGATTTAAAAATTCATGATCTTCAAAACTAGGTGGTTGTTCAGCAAAAACTTTTTCATTTATAAAACCATTTAAAAATACTTTTATATCCATTTAAATAAATTAATGTTCATATAACATGAAATGCAAGTAACAACCTAATGGCCTCTAATCTAGCAACAAGTACAAAGGTTTCATCAAAATCAATTCTTCCTTGATTATATCCTTTTTAATCTAGCTTTATTTTAATTACAATGCCATTTTTATCTAATTTATTTCTAAATACCCATTTAGATCCTATAACAGGATGACCTTTGGGTCTATTCAACTAGGGTCCATACTTTATTCCTAGTAAATTGATTTAATTTCTCTTGCATAGCTAACATCCAATTACTATCCTTTTTGGCTTCCTCAATTGTCTTAGGTTCTATATGAGATACAAATGCAAGATGATTATTAATATTTCTCATTGATGATCTAGTCTTACACCTTGAGATGGATCGCTTATGATTAAGTCCTTTGGATGACCATAAGCATATCTCATCATTACGAGTAGTATCAATACCATCATCCTTAGGTGAGTCATCATTCTTCGCTTTAGTTCATGATCTGAAGATACATCGACATTCAATTTTTCAAGATCTCTTTCAAGCAAATTTGTATCTTCCTCATCATCTATCTTTTCAGAACTTGATGCTAAAGATTCATCAAACACTACATGAATTGACTCTTCTACAATCAGATACTTTTTATTAAATACTCTATAAGCTTTGCTAGAAGTGAATATCCTAAGAATATACCTTCATCTAATTTTGCATCAAACTTTTAAAATTGTCTTTACCATTATTATGATGAAACATTGACAACCAAATGCATGAAAATAACTAATGTTGGGTTTCCTATTATGCCATAGTTCATAGGGAGTTTTCTTAAGGATTGGTCTAATTAAGGCTCTATTTAGGATGTAACATGCTGTGTTTATAGCTTCCGCCAGAAATATTTTGGGAGTTGGCTTTCACATAGCATGGTACGGGCCATGTCTTCTAGAGTTCTATTTTTCCTTTCTACAACTCTATTTTGTTGAGGTGTTCTAGGTGCTGAGAAGTTATGATGAATGCCATTTTCAATGCAAAAATTTTTTAAATAATTTTTAAATTCAGTTTCATGATCACTTCTAAGAGACACTATGGTGGTATTTTTTTCATTTGTGACTTTCTTGAAGAATTTCAAAATATTGAGAAAGTCTCATCTTTGTGAGCTAAAAATAATACCCAAGTAAATCTAGAGTAATCATCTACTATCACAAGACCATATTTCTTTCCTCTTAGACTAGTGGTTCTAGTAGGTCTAAAAAGGTCATGTGTAGTAGCTCGAGTGGCCTAGAGATGGAAACAATATTTTTAGATTTGAAAGAATTTCTAGTTTGTTTTCCAAATTGACATGCAGCACAATTCTATTGTTTTTAAAATCTAATTTTGGAAGTCCTTTAACTAAATCCATTCTAAGCAATTTTGAAATTAAGTGTGTGCTTGCATGACCTAGTCTACGATGCCATAGCCATCCAATCTCATTTACCTTAGCATTATCAATTAGGCAATGGTTACTAGTAGACAAATTATCCAAATCAATTAAGTATACATTGCCATTATTTTCAATAAATATAATACTATTGTCAATGGGATTTGATACAGTGCAGATAGAAGCTTCAAAGGAAACTTTGAAACCTTTATCAAAAAGTTGGCTAATGCTAATTAAATTATGCTTTAATCCATCTACATATAAGACATTTTCAATAAAAGTGGATGGAGTGATTTGAATTTTACAAAGCCCATGATTTGGCCTTTGTCATTATCTTCAAAAGTTACAACTCCTTCTCTTTTAGCTTCAAGGGTGATGAATTTCTCCTTGTCACCCGTCATGTGTCTTGAGCAGTCGCTATCAAGATATCATTTTCTTTTTGATCATTTGGCCGCAAGACACTCCTGCAAGGCAATCATATCTTTTGTTTAGGTACCCAAGCCTTCTTGGGTCTTCATGGTTAGTAGCAACAAACACAGTTCCTTTTGGAACCCATATTTTCTTACCTTTATGATTTGAGTTCTTATGAGACATTTTGTAATTACATTCATAAGATTTATGTCCCTTTTTGCTACAATGGTAACAAAAAATATCATTTTTGATTGGTTTCTTTATGAAAAAATTGTTAACAAATTTTTATTTATATGTGGTCTATATCCCAAACCAGCTTTGTCAAAAATAGCCCTTTGATTGTTCAAAAGTATATTAAGCTTTTCTAATATGTAAATCTATCAACAATATTCCTATATTTTTTAATTTCTTTCTCTAACTTAAGGTTTTCAGTAGAAATTGATTCTTTTTCCTTTAGTATGTCTTCTTTTCAGATTTTAAGTTTTCAATTTCAAGTATAAGTTCATTTTTCTTTTTAAGAAGATATAAGTTTTCAGTTTTCAAAGTTTTATTTTTGGTTCTTAAAATCTTGAAATCACTAACCAATTCATTAAACATCATATAGTTCATCAAAAGTAAAATCATCATTGGAGGTTTTAGAATTTACCTTATTCATTATTTGTCATGAAGCATATGTTGGCAACCTCTTGTTAATCATCTTCGGATGAAGATTCCTCGCTATCACTCTAAGTTGCAACATACGCCTTCTTCTTCTTTTTGTATCCCTTCTTAAGTTGAGGACATTCGGATCTGAAATGTTTCGGTTTCTTGCATTCGTAACAGATCAAGGGATCTTTTTCCTTATCCTTGTCCTTTTCTTTTTCACCTTCCATTTTAATACCAAGTTTTCTCTTGTGGAAGGGTCTCCTTCTTTGCATAATTTTTTGAATTTCTTTGCAAGGAGAGCAGTCTCATCATCTTCTTCATCTTCTTCGTTGCTCTTTTCATTTTCTATAGCTTTGAGTGCAACTGTCCTTTTCTTTTTTACATCTTCTTCTTGATGTTGCTTCATTGTAGGCTCATGGGTCATAAGAGATCCAAGTAGCTCCTCCAAAGGTAGAATATTCAGATCTTTGGCTTCTTGGATAGCTGTCACTTTGGCTTCCCATATTCTTGAAGAGACCTAAGAATTTTTTACACCAATTCAGTGTTAGTATAGGTCTTACCAAGATTTTCAATTCATTTACTATATCAATAAATCTAGTATACATGCATGTAATTGATTCATTTTGATCCATGCTGAAAAGTTCATATTTATGCATCAAAATGTTAATTTTAGATTCTTTAACTTGGTTGGTACCCTCATGAGTAACTTTCCAACCTATCCCATATTTCTTTGGGTGAGATGCAAGTGGATATTCTATTGAATTCATTTGCATCCAAAGAACAGTATAGGACATTCATGGCCTTGGTGTTGAGCTGAGCCATTTTCCTATCATTTTCATTCCAATCCCTTTCGGGATTAGGACCAATGGATCCATTTACTAAGTGTGTGGGAGTGCTAGTATTATTGATAATGATACTCCATAACTCATAGTTTAAAGCTTAAATAAAAATCTGCATTCTATCTTTCCAATATGAATAGTTTGTGCCACTAAACAAAGGTGGCCGGTTTATGGATTGATCCTCAGAAAAAGAAGAGCTAGCTTGAGCTGCTATTTGGATCTTTAGCTCTTAATTGTTAGATCAAGCTGAAATGAGCACTAGCTCTGATACCAATTGTTGGCCCATATGGCAATCCAAGAGGGGGGTGAATTAGGTTCTTTAAAAAATTTACAATTAAACTAATTCCACAAGATAAATGTGCACAAGTGAAGTGATGCTACGAATGTTGAGCATAATATAAAAGGAGAGAGAGAGATAAGCACGACAAACATAAAGGGTTTATAGTGGTTCGGTGTTAGCTACACCTACATCCACTCCCAAGCAACTCTTGGGTCCATACTATAATCATCCTGATTACAGCTGAGATATTTTGCAAGATCACAACCCAAACATATTGTTTTACATGGGATCACAACGAACCCAGTCAGTTTTCATAGGTTCACCAGCACAAAACCTAACACAAGCTAATCTTAGCTTGTCTGAGGTCAACTACCTCAACTGATTCAATTTCTTGATTGAATCAGAAACAAACAACTCAAATAGATGTTTACAACAATTTAAAAGCTCCTCATATGAGCAAATAAATAATATGAGTAAAATGAGAATAGAAAAGCATGATTTGAAGCAATTTGATGTTGAGATTTTCTTCTTTTCCTCTTCTCTTCTGAATGATTTTTCAAAGTTTGAACTTGGGCACTTGAAGGAAGCTCGGTGAAGAGAAGGTTGAAAAACTAGGGCTCTTACTTTTCTTTTTCAAATCGATGAAAATCCTTTGGAATTGATCTTGGAAGGCTTTTGGATTTCTCCTCTATCTCTTTTCAATAGTTAGGCTTAAACATAGAGATTTTTCTCTTTGAAATTTCTCTCTTTTTCTTTCATTTTCTTCTCTTCTATTTGAATGGTCTGAATCTGCTTTTTATAATTTCTTTTAATCCATGTTTTTGATGCAAACTAGACATTGAGAGTACTTGGATTAGTTCCACATGCAAAGGAATAGAGCCGTTGAAGAGTGGGTGAAAAATATGACCGTTGGAGCTGATTCTGACAAATCTGAAAATCGACTCTGATAGGTTGGAGTCGGCTCTAATTTTTGAAGGTGTCGGCTCTAAGTTAGGTTTTCAAAATAGTAAGAAAAAGTTCGTCGTGGAGTTGGCTCTGGAATTCTGTGGGGTCGACACATCGCGAGCTGGAGTCACCTCTAATTTCCTAGGTGTCGGCTCAACAGTATTCCAAAAAATGTAGTATCTATTCTTAGGTTAGAGTCGGCTCTAATTCTGTAGGTGTCGACTCTAAATTCTGAAGCAGAAAAATAGTTTATTGTATTTCAGGTTAGAGTCGGCTCTAATTTTCTAGGTGTCAGCTCTAAACCGTGCCAAAAGTATCAAACAGTTCCGATATGCTCTGAAGTCGGCTCTAGTGACTTTGCATGTCGGCTCTAAACTCTGAACTTTGATATGTACCATTAAAAACTGATTCAAGCCTATTTTTATACAAAATTTAAATATTTAACCTTTCTAAATTCTTGAAACACTTGTCAATTTCATTAGTATCATAAGGAATATACTCATGGCTTTTGTTAATCATCAAAATCAACAAATGGGTCAATAGTTCTTATATTTCTTTCATTCAGGAGAGGTTGAGTTCCTCCTTAGCCAGTGTAAAAGGAGAGAATAGATTCATTCTTAGCTTCGAAAAGCATTACAAAGGTTCCTTCTAATCCTGGTAAATGGAGTGTATAAAGATTTGATCTTCATTCAATTAAGAGGATTGGTATAGTGGAAATCTAAATGAGTCTTTAGTAGTGGATGTAGGCAAGGGGTACCAAACCACTAAAAAAATACTTATGCCTCATTTTTTTTGCTCTTTATTTACTTGCAATTTGTATTCTGTTCTTACCTTCTCTATCTTTGATTTGTGATTAGTTTGAAATATTTGATGATTGTGCTTTACTTTTGAAATATTAGACTTACATTTAGAGCACATAGTTTTGAGTTTAGTTTTTGAAAAACTCAATTCACCTTCACCCTCCTCCTCCTAAGTTTCTTTGGGCCTAACAACCCAGTAATTTTTATTCTTCCAATTTTATTTTTCATCAAACCTATAACAATAATACTACACTTTATTTATCCAAGAAAGCCATCCTTGTTCCTCTATACCATGCCAATCCCACCTTTCTACTCCTCTCTTCTTTTTTAAGCCATGCCCTTGAGGAAATGGGATCAAAGAAGACCATGATTATGTTATTAATGGTCACATCCTCTCCTCCTTGGCGTTCATCCTCTGTCATTATTGCCTATAGCAACAGATATTTGAACTTTAGAGTGTTGTTTTTTCTAGTTGCCAATGGGACTCTAGATTGACAAATGAACCACCAATGTAAGGTAGGGAGAGGATACTATAGCAGCTATAGATGGTCTTGAAATTGAAGGGGGGTAATTATGGTGGTGGTGGGGATTGTTGGTGTGGTGGTGAATGGGGACATTGGGGATGTTGTTACACATGTTAAGGATAGAGACATTTGCTATCAATAGTATGTAAAGTTGAGTGCTCTATCTAGCATGCCATAATTGACCATGTGTCCCAATGCCATCGAATACATCACCATCTTGCTCACCTTCTTCATCACCATCGATAGCTTTGGTTTATTATTAACCCAAATCACTCCCTGCAAGGCTCACCTCATAGCCTACTTAGATGGAGGCTCTCCTTTAGCAATGACAATGTGGTGGTGGTGCAGTCATTTGCACCATTATTTCAATATGTATAATTATTGCCACTATTGGAAGAGGTCTATCATGGGCTTAGGTACAAATTTTAATAACTTAAAACCTCACCCAAAAACTAGCCGAGTGGCATTATTTAGATTCTTTAGCCCTATAAAAGTTATCCAAGATCTCTCTGGTATACAACAAACATACAACTAAATGCATACTACCAAAGGCCCTATATACTCTGTCCATTTAGGTCCTAAAATCCTTGCAAAACTAGATATCTAAATTCGATTAGAAATGTCATGACTGACTCATGATCAGTTTTAGAAGGGCTTGTGTTGCAACATCATCTAATCTACATGTGTCATGGGCTACGTCCAATTCTGATATTATTTGTGATGACCCAATATCTTAATTGAAATGCTAGGCATAATGCATTATTTGAATCCTTATACCTACATAAATCAAAGGACTTTTCAAAGCATAACCAATGTGGAACTTAATTGCAAGCAAGTATGAGCTTCTACATATTGCTCATATTTAAGACCTACCATTAAGTATGAACTTAATGGAGAGGTATAGAGAAAGGAAAAAAGATAGTCATATGGTCATTATTGATTTAGAGAAAGCATATGATAGAGTACCTAGAGAAATAATATGATGAATTTTAGAGAAAAAAGGAGTTACCAAAATGTACATAGAATTGATAAAGATATGTATGATGCAAGCAAGTATGAGCTTCTACATATTGCTCATATTTAAGACCTACCATTAAGTATGAACTTAATGGAGAGGTATAGAGAAAAGGAAAAAAGATAGTCATATGGTCATTATTGATTTAGAGAAAGCATATGATAGAGTACCTAGAGAAATAATATGATGGATTTTAGAGAAAAAAGGAGTTACCAAAATGTACATAGAATTGATAAAGATATGTATGATAGAGCAATAACTATTGTTAAAACAATAATAGAAGAAACTAGTGAGTTTTGAAATACTGTAGGTTTACAACAAGAATCTGCCTTATGTCCGTATCTTTTGTATTAGTTATGGATGAATTAACCAAACATATTCAAAATAATATCCTATGGGCTATGTTCTTTCCAGATGATATAGTGTTGATCGATAAAGCTAAATTTGAATTAAATGCTAAGCTAGAGATTTGGAGAGAGGCTTTAGAATCTAAAGGTTTTAAGATTAGTAGAACTAAAACTAAATACATTAAATATAATTTTAGTAAAAATAGAAATACAAATGAAGAAACCGTAAATATTGCAAGCCAAGAGATATCAAGGAGTGAATAATTTAGGTATTTAGGATCAATTATTCGGTAAAAAGGTGAAATAGATGAAGATGTGAATCATAGAGTCAACATTGAGTTAAGTAATATTTTCTCGAATAGAATTTTTTAAAAATAAGTAATATCTCATCAAAGTCCACCTTTTAAAAACATCCCTAGAATATTTGAAGCCATTATATAATATCATTATACATCATTGCTAGCTTTGTTGCCTTTTGAAAAACTGATAAATGATGAATTTAGAGCCAACCCTTCTATTTGATATCTATTGTAGTGTGACAAATATTAAATCTAGTGTCAAGAATTGTTTGCTAGGATATCATGTTGTTATTTATTGCTAAATTTGCTACCATTTAATATGTATAGTATACAATAAATGATGAGTATAGAATCAAGATTAGGTTTGGTAAACTTTTCTCAAATAAAATTTAAAAAGAGAATAAGTGATGTAATCACTGGGTCCAATTTTAAAAGCATTTCTAAGGTATTTGTATCTCTTTTATTATTTTGTCATTTGCTATGGCTAGATCCACTACCATTTGACATGTATGGTATATACGACAAATGATGAATCGAGAGATATGATTAGATTACGTAAAACTTTCAAAATGGAAATTTTTGAGAATAAGTAACATGCACATCAAGTCCATCTTTTAAAAACATTCCTAGAACAATTGAATCTACCATATCATATTATGGTTTGTTATTTTTAGATCTACTACCATTTATAATATATGGTAAGAAAGAAATAAAGAATCTAGAATCCACCTCTATTTGAAATTTATCATAATTCATTTCTTGTATGACAAATGTCCAATCTAACATCAAGGTTGAACAGCATATCATGTTGTCGTTATTGCTAGATCCGCTACTGTTAACATGCACAGTATACGACAAATGATGGATCTATAGTCAAGAGGGTTAGTATCATTTTCCTAAATTGTGTTTATGGAAAATAAAGGATATGCTCATTAGGTCCACCTTTTAAAAGCATTCCTAAAAGATTTGAATCCATCATGTCATGTTATCATCTACTACCATGAGATCCATCTATAACTACAAGATCCATCAACATTTCACATGTATTGTATATGAATGAAGAATGATGGATCTAGAGTTTAATAACTCCATTTCATATCTATGGTATATCAAATTAAATCTAGCATCATGAATAGTTTAGCAGTATGTCACACAGCAGTTTATTCCTAAATCAACCACCATTAATGTTTACAATAGGTGACAAATTGATGAATTTGGAGTCAAGATTGGGTTTAATAAAATTTTCCCAAATAGAATTTATTGAAACTAAGTGATGCGCTCATCAAGTCCACCTTTTAAAAGCATCCTTACATATTGGAATACATCATATCATGTTATCGTTTGTGATTGCAAGCTCCACTACCAAAATTGTGGATGGAAAGTCAAATGCCTCGGCAATCAAACATTGCTTTTTTTTTTTAGCTTTGAAGATTGCTTTGGGAGGAAGAAAGATTTCTAGTGCAATTAGTTTCAGGAAATCCTACGACTCGTGGTTCGTGTAGAGCACTCATGACTCAAGGCCGTCTTCTTGGCATTCGTGGCTTTCTGCGATGGGATCCTTCTTGATGGTTCAGATGATGTCGATTCGATGGGGCTCGGCGATGATGAGACGGTGCATGTCTTCTCCTTCACGATTCTGAACGGAATCCCGATCCTGATGGAAGAACTCGTTGGCTACTCTTGGAAGGAAAATACCGCATTGCTGGCCGACTCTGATCTTCAACTTTTCTTCATCGGCTTTCTCAACCTCGGTCGCCGTATATAAAATCAAGAAAATCAAAAGATCTCTTTTTTTTTTCTTCTATATTTTGCTGCACTGCAAGTTTCCTTTGCAATCAGGCTTTGATACCAATTTTTGTTATGATTGTTTCTAACACAGTTTATTTTTGGAAGAGAAACCAGGGTAGGGAAAAGGTTTTCTCTCAACAAGAAAAATAGATCTATCATTTCATTATGCACATCACCATATAAATATTATTTCTTGGTTCTACGGATAAACATAATGCCTCTTATGACCTTATCCATATGAGGCTATCACATCAAAACATAATAAAATAGGTCCATTATGTAAAAGCCCAACAAAAATTAAAAATAAAATAAAATACTAAAAACTAACAACCATTATATTTTAACACTCACACTGTTGCCATGGACCCTTTGCACTTAGTCCAAACATCCTTCTACAACCAGTGGGAAGGGGGCGAAGGCCACATCGACATATCCATGCAGTCAATGCTCACTACCACAGACCCTCGGATCGTCGGCCGTGCTCAAGTCATGTTCAACCACCAGATTCGCTCCATCCTGGTCGGTGCCCCACCCTATGTGCTGAATGAGGACCTCCTCACCCCTCTGGTCAATGTGTTGGGGAAAATTTGAAAAATAAAAGTTTAGATAAGAAGATAAGAACCGAGATAGAAGAAGATAAGGATAGGCTTGAATCATGCACGGAACATTTTCTTTAAGCGTTATTTGCACCCTCTCGAATGCTCTGTGGGTGAATAACAAATACGCTACAGGATAAGACAAGCCTTTTATCAAGTTTGCACCAAAGCACTAATGAAAACTCGATTGTAGACAAGAACAGATTTTTTTATTTGATTTGTATGTGGATTTATAGAAATTGAGTGCTGCGGTGCTTGAGCCTGTGAAGCATTGATTCCTGGAGAGTTGCATCGTTTCGTAATATATCCGTTGCAGAGATTTAAAGAAAACAGATAAAGTTTCTTTTTTGAAACGAAGCATCACGTCGCTTCAGAAGGATAAAGTTTTATTTTTTTGAAACGAAGCATTACGTCACCTCAGAAGGATAAAGTTTTATTTTTATTTTTTGAAACGAAGCATCACGTTGCTTCGGCTTCTGAAGCGAGATTTGCTGCGGACTGTATTATTCCCTAAACATATCCACAACACCTTAGTTTATTTAAACAAAATCTCAATAATCCCCCACTTGTTTAAAACAAACTAAGTTCACATATAAAAATAAGGACAAGGAGCATTAATACAGCTAGGTATCTTTCGATTTGAACCTAACCTTAGTGAAAATACCACAAAGTTTTAACGAAATTCCAGGTTGCATAAACGCTTTGAACCAGTTATTCCTTGTGTCAAAACTGATGATACTTCACACACACTCCTTAATATTTCTTGTCTACACCACATGCTTAGCATGATTTATGGCCATGTGCTTATCCTATTTAATGAACCTTTTCATGAGAGAAACTCCAACTCTCACTTGAGACGACACCATCTCAAGGTTCACATAGGTGAAGTTCTTTCAGTATCTCTGTTATAATAGATACTTGTCCACATGACTGAACTTCATTAAGAGTTTAAAAAGCTCAACCCTCCATCTTGTAATAGTTAGCACTATACATTAAGTACAGCTACAATCCACTTATCAATGACTTGTTGTTACCCATTGAACCTAAGACTAGTCATTTCCTAGTATTAGGTTGGGTTGCCATCAATGGTGGACTTTTACTCAAGGAGTTTTAGACCCATCCCTCTGGAAGTCGTCTTCACTAAATCTCTTGTAAGAGGTTTAGTAAATGGATCAGCTAGATTATAGCTTGATCGCACAAAAGTGAGAGAAATTATTCCATCCTTGATTAATTTCCTCACATACTTATGTCTTAGACTAATGTGTCTAGACTTTCTATTGTACACTTCGTTGTACGCTCTGGCTAAAGTGGCTTGGCTATCACAATGTATCGATACGGTTGAAATATTCTCACAAGCCAATGGGATTTTTAATAGAAGATCCCTTAACCACTCAGCCTCATGTCCTGCTGAAGCTAGAGCCATAAACTCTGACTCCATTGTTGAGTGTATAATGCAAGTTTATTTCTTGGATTTCTAAGATATTGCACCATCCGCTAGTGTAAACACCCAACCAGTGGTAGATTTATTATCTCCCACCCTTGATATCTAACTTGCATCGGTATATCCTTCCAATACAGCAGGAAATTTAGAGTATTGTAGACCTAGTCTTTTGGTTTTAAAAAGATAACCAAAGACTCTACCAATAGCCTTCCAATGCCCTACACTCGGGTTGCTAGTAAACCTACTCAGCTTACTAACTGCAAATGCTATATCGGGTCTAGTGCATTGCATCAAATACATTAGACAACCAATAGCACTTGCATACTTAAGTTGAGCCACAGCTTGTCTACTATTCTTTTCAAGCTTTAGACTTGGATCGAATGGGGTATTCACTTCTTTGAACTTCAAATGTTTAAACTTGTGTAACACTTTTTCAACATAATGTGATTGACTAAGTTCAAAACCCCCACTATTTTGTTTCACTTTGATGCCTAAAATAGTATCAACTTGTCCAAGATCTTTCATCTTGAAAGTAGATGATAGAAACCTCTTCGTTTCTTGTATGCCTTTCATTTCATTGCTAATGATCAATATATCATCAACATAAAGGCATACATATACCACAAAGTCACCATGCACTTTAGTATATAAACACTTGTCAGAAATGTTGTGAACAAATCCATTTGTGAGTATGACAGAGTCAAACTTCTCATGCCATTATTTGGGCGCTTGTTTCAATTCGTACAAGGATTTAACAAGCTTGCACACTTTATGTTCATTACCTGGTAGGATAAAATCCTCTGGTTGTTCCATGTAGACCTTCTCATCGAGATCACCATTTAGGAATGCCGTTTTGATATCCATTTGATGAACATAAAGGTTGTGCAATGAAGCCAATGCAAACAATATTCTAATTGTTGTTATTCTAGCTACAGGTGCATATGTATCAAAATAGTTGATTCCTTCTTTTTGTCGAAAACCTTTAGCTACTAGTTTAGCTTTGTAGGTGTTTAAAGTACCATCATTATGATACTTCTTCTTAAATACCCATTTACAACCAATAGGCTTAGACCATTTGGGTAAATTTACAAGCTCCTAAGTGTGGTTAGCTATAATGGAATCCATTTCATCTTGAATAGCTTCCTTCCAAAAGGCTGAATCCCTTGAAGCCATAGCTTCCTTAAAGGTTTTAGGATCATCTTCCACTTGAAGAAAACTAGGTACCCACGGATAAAATTCTCTCTACTTCCTTCAACTAAATAAAGGGAAATAAGTTGAGAGTCTATTTCATCGGGTCCTAAATCCTTAGCCCTTCAGATTCTCTTACTTTTTTTAAGCTCCGGTTGTTCTTCAAAAACCTTTGAAGATCTCTCCTCATGAGAATTATTACTCTTTAAATTTGTAGGAGTTTGAGAATTATTACTCTTTAAATTCTCAAGAAACTCCACATCTCTAGATTCCACTATCATGTTAGACTCTAGATCCAAGAGTCTATAAGCTTTGCTATTTGTGGCATAACCAACAAATACACTTCTTATCCCTCTGGGACCCAATTTGGTTCTTTTGGGATCTAGGTTCTTGTAGTAGGCAAGACACCCCTACACTTTGAAATACCCAATATTGGGCTTTCTTCCTTTCCATATCTCATATGGAGAGATTTGAGTTTTCTTTAAAAGAATTCTATTTAAAATATGACAAGCAGCAAATAAAGCTTTACCCCATAAATTAAATGGCAATTCGGAATGCATTAACATAGCATTGATCATCTCTTGTTATGTTCTATTCTTACGTTCAGCCAAACTATTTTGTTGTGGTGTACATGGTGTGGAACTTTGGTGTATAATGCCATTTTTTCATAAAATGTATTAAAATTATTAGAAAAATATTCTTCACCCCTATCACTTCTAAGGATTTTAATATTTCTACCTAACTGATTTTCTACCTCCGCTTTATATATTCTAAAAGCATGGAAAGCATCATCTTTATGCTTTAATAAATAAACATATATGAATCTAGAGCAATCATCAATACAGGTAATGAAAAACCTATTTCCATCTCTAGTTAACATGCCATTAAATTCACATATATCAGAATGCACAAGTTCTAATAAGTTAGAATTTCTCTCAATGCTATGAAAAGGTTTCTTAGTCATCTTTGATTTAATGCATATATCACATTTATTGAACTCATCAATTTTGCAAGAAATCAAACCATATTTAACAAGCCTTTTCATGGAACTAATTCCAATATGTGCTAGTCTTTCATGCCATAATGTAATTGAGTCAAGCATATAAGCGGAAGCAACATCTTTATTAATAGAATGGTCAATGATACATAATCTGACCATTCCATCACTAGAATAGCACTTGCCAACAAACATACCATTATGGATCAAGATAAGTTTGCCCGACTCAAAAATAGATTTTATCCTGGTTTGCCCAAAAGATCCCCACTAACAAGGTTCCTATTCATATCCGGCACATGCAACACATTTGATAAAGTAATTTTCTTGCCAGAAGTGAATTTGAGTTCTATATTTCCTTTGCCATACACCTTGGACCGGCCTTCATTGCCCATCTGTATCTCTTGTCCATCGGTGACATCCACATAAGTCTTGAACATAGACTTATCATAGGAAACGTGGACAGTGGCGCAAGTGTCGTACCACCATCCGGGGACCTTGCCATGGACCGCCATGACTTCACTCACGGCGGTGATGATTTCATCATCGTCAACGTTGGTGGCATTTGCTTTCTTAATTTGGCCACTGCGGTGTCTACAGTCACGAGCAAAATGCCCGGGTTTGCCATACACATAATAGCTTCCCTTGGGCTTCTTTTTTTTGAACTTCTCTTGATTCTTTTTGGGACCAAGATAGTTTGCTTTGCCATCCTTTTTGTCCTTCTTAGGCTTGCTCACAGCATTGGCCTTTGAAAACTCAGTTTCAACGTTGACATTCTCCAACTTCTCCCTCATCCTCGATTCTTCCTCGATTCGAAGATATTTCTAAATTTGCTTTAAGGAAAAATCCTCGGTGTTGTGGAGAAGTTTTTTTCCTATAGCCCTTCCAAGACGGTGGTAATTTTGTGATTATCGCACCAACTTGAAAAGACTCAGGAACATCGATTTTCTCTGCTTTGAGTTTGTTGACAATCACTTGCAATTCATGCACTTGTGCAAGAATTGACTTCTCATCACACATTTTGAAATCAAAATATTTAGAGATGAGAAATTTCTTTGTACCTTCCTCCTCGGCCTTGTACTTGTATTCCAATGCGTTCCATATCTCTTTTGCCGATTGTGTGTTAGTGTATAGATCATACAATCGATCGGATAGAGCGTTGAGGATGTGCCTGTGGCATATGAATTCGTCCTCCTTTCGCTTTTTGCGCTCTACCTTGACTTCGTCAGAGTCATTTTCAGTTGGCTCCGGTATAGGCACCAAGTCCAGATTGAGGATGTAAAAGATCTTTAATGCAGTAAGAAGAAACTTTAACTTATCTTGCCAACGGGTGAAATTAGTGCCATCAAATCGATCGAGTCTGACAAGATCTTGGTTCATCAACTTGATAGTGGCAACAGAAGTCTCGGTCTCCATTGAAATAACGCTTAAGATTGTTGGGGAATATTTGAAAAATGAAAGTCTAGATAAGAAGATAAGAACCGAGATAGAAGAAGATAAGGATAGGCTTGAATCATGCACGGAATGCTTTCCTTAAGCATTATTTGTACCCTCTCGAATGCTCTGTGGGTGAATAGCAAATACGCTGCAGGATAAGACAAGCCTTTTATCGAGTTTGCACCAAAGAACTAATGAAAACTCGATTGTATACAAGAACAGTTTTTTTTTATTTGATTTATATGTGGATTTATAGAAATTGAGTGCCGCGGTGCTTGAGCCTGTGAAGCATTGATTCCCGGAGAGCTGCATTGTTTCGTAATATATCCGTTGCAGAAATTTAAAGAAAATGGATAAAGTTTCTTTTTTGAAACGAAGCATCATGTCGCTTTAGAAGGATAAAGTTTCATTTTTTTTGAAATGAAGCATTATGTCACCTCAGAAGGATAAAGTTTTATTTTTTTTTGAAATGAAGCATCACGTTCCTTCGGCTTCTGAAGCGAGATTTACCGCGGACTCTATTATTCCATAAACATATCCACAACACCTTAGTTTATTTAAATAAAATCTTAATACAATGAGTCCTGGCTCGAGGACCTTGAGAATTTCTAGTCCTTTGAGGAGATGGTGGCAGTGCAGAACATGTTCGCCCACATTCGGATCATCCCCTGCATGCCCATCTTCATGCAGGACTACTTCATCAACAACATCACCAATCAAGCCCGGGGTGCTACCATGACTGCGGCTGCCCTGCATAATCGGGCGGTGTTGATGGTCGTCGATCTCAACACATCAGTCAATTGGATTTACAATGATGACTACGACTACGATGATGATGATGGCAGAAGCGAAGACGATGACGACGAGGCCTCATTCTTGGCTGAGATGGATGAGTTGGCTGGGGTGGCAGAGTTGGATCTGTTTCTTGAGGTAATAGGATTGCAGAGGGGTTTAACTCCTGCTGTGATTGCACATCATCTGACTATCGATACGTTCATGGAAGGAAGTCCACAAGAATGTGTTGGATTTTTAATCCAACATTGGGCTTATATGTAAAATAATGATGAAGTTATCTATATAGCGGTTATGGTTACTGGATTGTATGTATGACCTTCTTCCCTGAATCCCATCATCAAAAAGAAAAGCCTAGAGAAAATTCTAAAGGGCTCTCTGGGAGTACGTATTGATCTAGAAGGCCAACCATAGGACTCTGGAGAGCAATCAAGCAATATGGATTTAGGTACACTTTTATTTATGTTTATTAATTCTTGATGATTGAACATGAATAATTCTTGGGCTTCATGGTGATAATTTTTACCAAAGATTTAGATTTAATTTTTAACAATTTGTAGCAGAGCCCTATTTATGTTGAATCATTGAGAAATTTTAAATTTTTCGATCATATGCCATTGATATTATTATTTATGCATATGTTTTCTTTGGTTTTATTCAGCAACTTAGTTTTATTGTGAATTTTATTTTGGTGCCATTGACATTCAAGTCTGTCCTGGCATATCAAAACTTTATTTTAATATCATGAATTCCGATGTTGAGAGCGAAAGATATTCGTTGCATCGTGAAATCAATCTCATGCATTTTTTCTTCTTTAGAAGTTGAGATCTTTTATCTGATTAGGAATAAAGTTAAATTTATATTTAATTTAGATCTAAATAAAACATTGGAAATTTATTGGCAATGCGATCGATTCTTTTTTCATTGGCCGCTTTTCATTGCACGCGTATTCCGTTGGGAATTCGCTAGCCAGTGGTGTGTCCGCTAGAAATCTGGTATCTTCACGTGGGGATAATAAAGTGGTAATTTGCTGGCATTGGATAAAGGGATGCATGATTTCAATGGAATTTGTTGGATAACTGAGTGGTGTTGGCTTTTGCATAGAGGCCTCCCAGGCCTCTTGTATGAGAAGGTACGAATTTTTGTATTGCATAATAATAATAAAAATTGTAACAGAGTGGGATTTCATTAGGGCATCAATGTTGAAGCATTTAATGCATTAAATTTTTTAAAGGAGGTCTTGAGGCTAGGCATTGTTTTCGGGTTCCAACTCTTCCACATTTTGTACGGGGTTAAGAAAAAAAGGAATGACTCTGTGAGACATTCTAACAGATCTAATTCCGGGCAGCCTCCTCATGTGATTTAATAGTTTCATAAAAAAAAACCTTATCCATTAGCCTAAATTATCTTTTCTGTTATAAAGATGCTTTGAAACATATAAGTTTTATTTTGATATGGGTTGGAACCAACTTATGCAGAGGTAGAAGAAAAACAAAAATAACTTATTGTTATTTTTTAATAAGTTCAATCAAATTCAAATTAATGATATTTTTATACATAATAAATTTATCCATCATTCTAAATTAATCTAATTGAAGCAAGATATTACCAAAGTGACCTCTCTTATGTAGATGGTTCATGAAGGATGTTAGATGTTGTGTATATGTATGTTTTATGCGGGTATTAATCGGCCCAAAGAAAGGTTAATGCTTGGCTGAACTACATATACTTGTGATGGTAAATACGTAGCGATTATAAGGATTTACATGTAAGTAATAAGTCGATCCAAAGATAGATTTATTATTTGACATGCATTATTGTTAGTGTTTGATCATTACAACAAGAGTACCACTAGCAGTTAATATTACTGTCCAAAGACTTGATATTAATGTTGCACTGAGTACTTTAGATGGGATTTACCATTATTTGAATTTATTGATATTTGGTATTAATTGTTTATATAAGCATGTTGTTTATGTATTGCTTTTATTTTCTTTACAGGTATTGTTGCTACTATTTCTGCTAACTTCAATTCGATGCCGATCCTTAGTGGCACTAACTTCAAGGACTGGAAGGAGAACATTCTTATTGTTCTTGGCCGCATGGATCTGGATCTTGCACTAAGGATTAAGCAACCCACTCCTCCTACAGCATCCAGTACCTCTGATAAGAGGAATAGATATGACAAGTAGGATCACTCTAATTGCATGAGTCTTATGATCATTAAGCGCAGTATACCTGAAGCTTTTAGGGGTGCGATATCCTAAGGGATTATTAGTACCAAGAATTTTTTTGCTGAGATTGAGAAATGCTTTGCCAAAAGTGATTAGGCAAAAATAAGTACAATCTTAAAAAGCTTGATTTCCATAAAGTATAAGGGCAAAGGAAACATAAGAGAGTACATTATGGAAATATCTCATATTGCTTCAAAGTTTAAGGCACTAAAGCTTGAAATATCAGAGGACTTGCTTGTGCATCTGATACTGATCTCTCTATCTAATCAGTTCAATCAATTTAAGATCAGTTACAACTATCAAAAGTTGAAATGGACTCTTAATGAGCTCATTTCATATTGTGTGCAAGAGGAAGAGAGATTGAAGCAAGAGAATACTGAAAGTGCTCACTTGGTAAATACCTCTAAGGAAAAGGGCAAGGATAAAGGCAAGAAAAGAAAGAATGAGACTGCTAAAGGTCCAGTAAAGAAGAAACAAAACCAGAATAAGGATAGTTGTTTCTTCTGCAAGAAGTCTGGACATATGAAGAAGGAATGCTCCAAGTATCATGCATGGCATTAAAAAAAAGATATATTTCTTAATTTGGTCTGTTCTGAAGTAAATATAGCTTCAGTATCTAAAAACACTTGATGGTTAGATTCTGATGCTACTACTAACATTAGTGTTTCAATGCAGAATTACCTGAGCTAACGAAAATTAACTGATGCTGAAAAATGAATTTATGCGGAAGATGGCAAGTTGGTAGATGTGGAGGTGATTAGGCATTTTAGATTGTTATTAAGTTCTGGTTATTATTTGGATTTGAAAGACACTTTTATAGTACCATCATTTAGACAAAATTTGGTTTCTTTCTCAGCTTTGGACAAATTAGGATATTGCTGTTCAATTGAAAATAGTTAGTTCTATCTTTCTTTAAATTCAATTGTTATTGAAACTAGTTCTCTTATGATATATGACAATCTATATTTGCTTGATATTATTGTTTCTTATAATGAAATCCTTAATATGGAATCACGAGGTACTAAGCATAAAATTTGTAATAAAAATTTAGAAATATTATGGCATAAGCGATTAGGTCACATCTTTAGAAATAGAGTTGAACGACTTATGTCAGATAAAATTTTGGAATTCCTTAATTTTACAAACTTTAATATCTGTGTTGATTGCATTAAAGGCAAACAGACCAAAACAAATAAATTGGATGCATATAGAGCTACGGAAGTCTTAGAGTTGATACATACGAACATTTGTGGACCATTTCTTACACCTTGGAATGGTTAATAATATTTGTGTCGTTCATAGATGATTATTCTACATATGCATACCTATTTCTTATTCATAAAAAGTCCCAAGTTTTGGACGTGTTCAAATCATTTAAAGCTGAGGTTAAACTTCAACTCAACAAAAGGATTAAAGGAGTCAGATCTGACCATTGTGATGAATACTATGGCAAATATGATGGTTCAAGTAAATAATGTCATGGACCTTTTGCTAAATACCTAGAGGAATGCAGGATTATCCCATAATACACCATGCCAGGGTCACCTAGCATGAATGGTGTAGCTGGAAGACATAATCGAACTCTTAAAGATATGATAAGGAGTATGATTAGTCATTCAACCTTATTAGAGTCACTCTGGGAAGAAGCACTAAAGGTAGCAGCCTACATTCTAAACATAGTACCAACTAAAGCGGCTATCAAAACACCTTATGAGCTTTGGATAAGATGAAAGCCTAGTCTGAAGCATTTTCGTGTTTGGGGATGTTCAGCTGAGACAAGGTCTTATAGGCCACATGAAAAGAAATTAGAATCTAGGATAGTGAGTAGCTACTTTGTTAGATATTCTGAGTGATCCAGGGGTTTCAAGTTTTATGATCCCAAATCAAGAACAATTTTTAAGATGGAAACTACAATGTTCTTTGAGGATATTGAGTTTGGAAGGAGAAATAAAGTTAGATATTTTATCTTTGAGGAGGAATTGGATCCTGCTACTCTTATTGAAGAGAAGTTAGTTCCTATTCCTATAATTGCTTTTGACAATGAGCAGATTTCTATTCCTATTATTGATCAAGTTGCAATTCCAGAACAACAAGAAATTATTATTCAACCCTCAGAGGTACAAACTCAACAACCTCAAGAACAAGTGCATCAAGAACAAGTGCCTTTGCAGCGATCCACTAGAGAAAGGAAGAATGCTATTCCAGATGACTATATAGTATTTCTTCAGGAACATAAGAAAAATAATGGCATGATGGAAGATGATCATGTCAACTTATTTCAATCCATACAAGGTTCCAATTCAAAAAAGTAGATTGAAGCAATGAAAGAAGAGTATAAGTCTATGCAAGATAACAAAGTTTGGAAACTTGTCCCATTACCAGAAGGTGTGAAACCCATTGGTTGCAAATAAATTTTTAAGACCAAAAGGGATTCAAAGGTTAATGTGGAAAGGTATAAATCTCATCTTATGGCTAAAGGCTATACTCAAAAGGAAGGGATTGACTTTAAAGAGACCTTCTCTTCAGTTTCATCGAAGGACTCTTTTAGGACAATCATGGCTCTTGTTGCACAGTATGATATGGAACTCCATCAAATGGATGTCAAGACGATGTTTCTCAATAGAGACATTGATGAGACAATTTATATGGTGCAACCTAAAAACATTGTATTAGGAGACTCAAAGAAAATGGTTTGTAAATTTATAAAATCTATTTATGGGTTAAAGCAAGCTTCTCATCAATGGCACCATAAATTTTATTAAGTAATTTCTTATTTAATTTTGAAGTAAATGCAGCTGATAATTGTGTGTATCACAAGTTCAGTGGGAGTAAATATATTTTTCTTGTTTTGTATGTGGATGAAATTTTGCTTGCCACAAATGATATAGGCATGCTGCATGAAACCAAGAGATTTTTATCAAGCAATTTTTAAATAAAAGATCTTGGTGATGCCTTCTTTGTATTGAAAATTTAGATACATTGAGATCGTTCTCAGGGTATCCTTGGATTATCACAAAGGAGCTATATCGATAAAGTACTTAAGGGATTTGGCATGTAAGATTGCAAACCAGGTGATACCCCTATCGCTAAAGAAGATAACTTCAGTATTAATCAGTGCCCAAAAGAAACTTTAAAGTTGAAGAGATACAGAAGATTTCTTATGCTTTGGTTGTAGGGAGTCTAATGTATGCTCAAGTTTGTACGCGTCTGAATATTGCGTACATTGTTGGAGTGTTAGGCAGATATTTAAGCAACCCTGGAATGGATCATCAGAAAGCAGCCAAAAGGATTATGAGATATCTTAAAAGAATAAAAGATTGCATGCTCACATATAGGAGATCAGATTATTTTTAGATCATTGGGTATTCTGACTCCGATTTTGCGAGATGCCAAGATAATAAAAGATCCATTTTGGGCTATGTATATCTGTTAGGTGGTGGGGCTATTTCTTGAAAAAGTATAAAATAAATACATATAACTTTCTCTACCATGGCAGCAGAATTTATAGCATGTTATAAGGCATCTAAACATGGGATATGGCTAAAAAACTTTGTCACTAAGCTGCGCTATTGGAAGGAATTGAAAGATTGCTAAAGTTATTTTGTGACAACAAGTCAGCCGTATTGTATTTCAATAACAATAGGAGCTCAACTCAGTCAAAGCATATTGACATCAAGTTCCTGGTTGTAAAGGAAAGAGTACAGAGTTGTCAGATTTTTATAGAGCATATAGGACAAACTCCTTGGTTGCAGATCCCCTTACAAAGGGTGTGCCGCCCATGGCCTTTCATGAGCATACTGCTCATATGGGTGTTATAGAGCATGACGATGCTTAGATTCAGTGGGAGTTGTATTGCTTCTATTTTATATTTTATGTTTGGCTTGTACACACTTCTGAGTTTGAATATTTTGATCAGAAATAAAGTATTTTATTCAGTTCAGTACACTCTGTACAATTATGTTAAAGTTTTGATCTCACTCAAGTTTAAGAAGGAATAGTTGAAAAGAGGCATATTAAGATCATATTATATGTAATTTCCATGCTACACATCCACATCATGATCCATGTCATTTATTTGTGCCAACATACATGACATTGATGGATCGAGTTATGATAGATATAACAAAAGCCGCTTTGATCCTATGTTGGTATGGTTGATGGACCAGATTGGTTATAAATACATTTGGTAATGATAGTAAAATTGAGCTTATTTGATTATTTTGCAAAACATATTATAAGGTTACACATATAGCCGAGTGGAAGATTGTTGGATTTTTAATCCAATATAGGGCTTATATGTAAAATAATTATATGTTGCAGATTGTCAAATAAGGTTAAGCTCAATTAAAAGTGATCAGCTAAGGTTTCAGTGATTTGGGCTTTAATGTATATGATAAGGCATGGTTCTTTAATGTGTAGAGACTTAAGGGGTTATTTTTATTTTTATTATGGCTAAATAAAAATATCAAAAGATAATGATGAAGTTATCTATTTATAGTGGTTATAGTCCTTGGATCGCACGTACGACCTTCTTCTCTGAATCCCATCATCAGAAAGAAAAGCCTAGAGAAAATTCTAAAGGGCTCTCTACGAGTACGTGCTGATATGAAAGGCCAACCGCAGACTTTAGAGATCAATCAAGCAATATGGATTCAGGTATGCTTTCATTTATGTTTATTAATTTTGATAATTGAACATGAATGATTCTTGGGCTTCATGGTGATGGTTTTCACCAAAGATTTAGATTTAATTTCCAATAGAATGACCTATCTGCCTAGAGGTCATAGTAACTGGAACTCAGGTGGGGTGGTTGCCTTGCAGGCACATCTTCCATCCAGCATGCATCACCAGCTGGCTTGAGAGGAGTGCTACCTTCCCCATCTGCCAAATTCAGTTGTCAAACAACATCGGCAATTAGGGCATCGCTTGAACTCGATCTCTATGTGTGCGTGCGTGTGTGTGTGTGTGTGTGTTTGTGTACGTGGGAGAGAGAATGTTTGTCCGTTTGTGTTTGTGAGAGAGAGAGTGAGAGAGAGAGAGAGGGAACGTTGCACCTTAAGCTAGTCTGTAGAAATCCTATGAGTTTCTTTTAGCTGTGTAAAGAGTGTGCAAGTGTCTTCTGGTTGTTGAATCAAACATCGGGTGTATCTGTGATGAACTAAAATTGTGTTTGAGAATTAATTTTAAAACTTTAAAACTTTTTACAAAATTAACTAAGAACACTTTTCGTATCCATAAATGACTCTTAAGCTCTAAAACTCTTCATATTCATGAGTGATTTAGGCATTTATGTTATCCTTTAAAATTCTTTGATATGATATTTAGTATTTTATGCATAAGATTAAATGTAAGCCTTTTAAATATTCTTACTTCTCTATAAATTGAGGCTAATTGTTCCATTTTAAGTACAAGAGATCCAGCAAAACCTCTCAACTATTATAAGAAAAATTTTCTTCATATTAGAAAAAATGTTTATTCAATCCTCTAGTTTCACCACTATTTCACTGCATAAAACCTATCAATGATATCTAAGCTTCACTACCAGAAATCAGCCTTTCATCAAGGGACATTACTAAGAGATATGTCCCTCAGAAAATTACAAGGGATTAGAAAGGGATTTTCAAAAGATTTTAAATTACATTCAAAATTTAGTTTCGGTAAAGAATCTCTAAGGATTTGCTAGGAATATATTTTTCTTGATAAATTTTTTAAAATTCCTTAGTAATTTGCAAGGGATTAGTGAGTGATTATTTAAAACAATTTTAGCAAGGAATTTGTAAGGAAAGTTCGATCCCTTGGAGATTTACTAAGGGATAAATCCCTCCTTAGTGCTGCTAAGATATTTTTAAAAATAAAAAATAACATTAGAAAGAAATTTTTTCTTAGAAATTACTTAGTGATTTTAAAATCTTATACCAAGCATATGTCATTTACATATTCTCTCATTAGCATAAAAATAAAAGTCATAAGTAAATTAATATTATGTACTAATTTTTAATAATAATTTAAATTTATGCCTGAAAGATCGATCATGAAAGCTATTTATTTATTAAGAAGATTGATGGAGAGATATAAAGAAAAGAAAAAAGACCTTTATGATCTTTCTTAATTTAGAGAAAGCATATAGAGTACCTAAAAAATAATATGGTGGGTTTTAGAGAAAAAATGGGTTACCAAAAGATACATAGAATTGATAAAAGATATGTATGATAGAGCAATGACTATTGTTAAAACAACAATAGGAGAAACTAATGAGTTTTTAATTACTGTAGGTTTACATTAAGGATCTATCTTAATTTCATATCTTTTTGCATTAGTTATGGATAAATTAACCAAACCTATTCAAAATGATATCTATGGTGTATGTTATTGTAGATGATATAGTCTTGATTGATGAAACTAAATCTAGAGTAAATGCTAAGCTAGAGATTTGGAGAGAGGCTTTAAAATATAAAGGTTTTAAGATTAGTAGAAGTAAAACTGAATAAATAAAATATAATTTTAGTGATAGTAGAAATACAAATAAATAAATAGTAAAGATTGCAAGCCAAAAGATAGCAAAGAGTAAAAAATTCAGGTATTTGGGATCAATTATCCAGCAAGAAGGATGAAATAGGTAAAGATATGAATCATAGAGTTAAGGCAGGATGTATTAAGTGAAGGAGTACTTTAGGAGTATTGTATGATCGGTGCATCCCATTAAAATTAAAAAAAAAATTATAAAACTGCTATTAGGCCAGCTATGCTATATGAAAAGAGTGTTGGGAATATTAAAACAATATGTGAATAAATTAAGTGTAACAGAAATGCGTATGTTAAGATGGATATATGGTAAAACTTTAAAAGATAGAATTAGAAATAAACATATAAGAAAAATGATAGGAGTAGCCCCAATTGAAGATAAAATAAGAGAAAATCGATTACGGTGGTTTGGATATATACAACATAGACCTTTAGATGCTCCAGTTAGAAAGAGTGATCTTTTAACAATTTATGTTAAGGATAGAGGTAGAGATAGACCTAAACTAATATGAATGAAAATAATTAAAAAAGATATAACTATTTATAATTTAAATATCGACTTGATCCTGAATAGAGCAGAGTGAAGGAAGCAGATTCATGTAGTCTACCCTATATAGTTGGAAAAAGGCTTAGATGAGTTGAGTTGAGTTGAGTTGAGTTGTACCAATTTTTAATACTATTAATTAAACCAAAAATATTTCTTCATTCCTTCCTATCTCTAACTCGTTCAAATCTTATCAAAATCATGGGCTTCCACCCTTTGTTGTCAATAATCAAATTCACATAGCAGTAAGAGGCTAGCCTTTGAACCCTTTGGTCACAGGTTCAAACCATCGCTTTCATGCCTTTATTAAGTGGTTGAACCGTGAGATTTTCTCGTTAAAGAAATGCCCTGGGCTTTTATCCTTTGTTGCTCATTCCATAATCAGTTGATTGCGAGTTTAAATCATGGTGACCATAAATTTCTTACAAATCATTTAGTTAGTCAATTTTTAGCAAGGAAAATTTTCTCGATGATTACATCGGGGGATTTTTGAGTGCATTTTGGTCAGTGAATCCCTTGGAAAGTGAAACTATTCACCAAGAAATTTTTGACTTTCACCAAGAAATTTTATTCCTTGCTAAAAGGTTAATTTCTAGCAGTGCTTTATCAAAAATTCTCTCCAACTCCAAAAAACCAATCTTCTTTTATTATCCATGGCCACCAACAACAACACTACACTGTTTAACTATTCCCAAAATTCAGTTTCAATATTTGATGGTGAATATTACAAATATTGGAGCATTCAGATGCAGACAACCTTTATGTCGCAGACATGTGGGATTTTGGCGAATGATTTGAAGAAGAAGGAGAGGCACAACTTCAACAAAGATGAGTCAAATAGAAAGATGCAAAAGCTTTGCAACTTATTCACCAAGGAGTAAGTAAAATTATCTTTGCTAGAATTATGAATGCCACAAAATTAAATGATGCATGGGAAATATTGAAAAAGGAGTATGAAGGTTCAAGAAAAGCCAACCTCCATTAGTTTGCAATCACTATGGAGAGACTTTGATAACTTAGAAATAAAGGAAAGTGAAATCATTCAACATTTTTTCTCCAAAGTAGTGGAAATTATTAGCCAAATTAGAAGCCTTGGTGATGAGATTCAAGAAAAAAGAATAGTTGAAAAGATTTTAAGAAGTTTGCCTCCAAAATTTAATCGTATAGCTGCAGCAATTAAAGAATCCAAAGATTTATCAACTCTTACTTTTCATGAGTTAATGGGGTCTCTTAAGGCACATGAGCAAAGGATTAATAGGCACTCAACCCTTTAATCAAGCTTTTCAAACATAACCCAATATGGCTGAAGAAAAAAATTTGAAGGCAGAACAAGAAAAAGTAAGAGGCTTATTTCAAAAAAGGAGTCAAAATGCCAACCAAAGAGGAAGAGGCAAAAGAAATTTTCAGCACAGAAATTTCAGTGGTAATTCTAACTCAAACTCTCCATGTTTTATTTGCAAAAGATTTGGACATGAAGCTAAAAATTGCCACCTTCGATGCAACAAATGTTGAGTTCCTAATCATTCACAAAAAGATTGCTGGTATAAAAATAAAATGAAAAGAGTAAAGCAAATTTTTCAAAGGAAAATCAAGAAGATCAATTATTTTCTTGCATGAAAGTTAAAGTAGATTCACCTCAATTTTGGTATATAAATAGTGGTTGCAGCAACCATATGACAGGAAACAAACTAAAAGTCTTTAAGTAATTCAATGAGGATATTTCTTCTCAAGTCAAGCTTAGTGATGGAAACATACAAAAGGTTGAAGGAAGAGGAATTGTGGCAGTCTATACAACAAAAGGTAATAAAAAACTTATTCATGATGTCTTATATGTGCCTGAATTAACTCAAAACCTCCTTAGTGTTGGACAATTGCTACAAAAAGGATAATCTTTGAATTTTGACAATGATGAATTCAGAATTTTTGATAAAAAGACAAAACTCACTATGGTCAAAATTAAAATGGCTCAAAATAAGCACTAAGTGAGAAATTTGTTTTTCAATGCAAAATGAAAGAAGAATCTCATTTATGGCATTTACGATTCAGTCACTTGAGTTATAAAGGTCTAAATATCTTGAAAAACTAGAATTTGGTGATTGGCTTACCCAAAATTGCTAAGGAGGATAATATTTTTGATGAGTGTATGTATGGTAAAACACATAGATTACCATTTTTTAAAGCTACTTGGAGAGCTTCTACTCCTCTTGAATTTATTCATGCATATATTCTTGGGCCAACTAGAACACCATCTCTTAGTAATAAGAGATATTTCATATTATTTGTGGATGATTATACTAGAATATTTGGTTATATTTTTTTGAACAGAAATTAGATGCTTTCTTAGTTTTTCTTCAATTTATATCATATGCGGAGAGACAAAATGGGCAGCAAATACAAATGTTGTGTCCTCTTTCATTGTCTCAAAAAAAGTAAATTAAGCTCGTTCGACCATTTTCTTTTCCTTTTTCGTCCCTTTTTCTTTTATCCCTCCCTTATGAAGACGACGCCAATCATTTTTTTAGGTTCAGCTAGCTAGAGGAGCAGGAAAGGTAATGATTCGACAATGTTTTGCTTTGTCATTTACCAATGTTATATTTGTTTTGCATGATTGGTGCCCTGAAAATAAATTTATAGCAGGAATTAGAGTCAAGTTGTCTAGTTCGTTGAAGTGCCCCAGTGCATCCCTTGTAGCTAAAAAGATGGCTTTAGGATGAGCCAAATTAGCTGAAATCACGCTTTTAGTTTCATTACTTTTTGGTTGAACACCTTCCACTTCACATTTCTGGCATGCTGGCTTGCATATTACTAATTAACAAGGCCACAAATGCGAATCGTTCAGAAGTAGCACTTTGAGAAAAATATTTTTTTAATATTTTTTATTTTATCTTTTGAATAAGAGGTCCTTAAATAATAATAAATGCTAAAAGCTTTATTAAATGGAGTAGTTTTTTAACATTATATTTATTTTATCTTTTGAATTGAAGGTTCTTAGATATTTTTTTGTAAGAAAAATTTGCAGAAAAAAAATTTTATGATAAGAGAGGAAAAGAATATAGAAAAATAAATACTATCATCTTCATGAAATTTATTTTTTAATAGAAAAATGCATGCCCCACAAACAATTTTTTCTGTATCTTTCAACCAAATGTGCCCTCAAATGATCCCTTAGCTAGGTATGATTTGATTGTGTTGGCAGTACGATGGCATTAGTATGAAAAGAAAAGGAGCAGAAATGTAATAATTAAGATCTCACCTAAAAGGTATAGATATTTACTAGAAGGATCTTTAGATAATAGATTCCCGACATTCAAAATATTATTAAGAATATTGGCTGGCATCAAGATAATATATTAGACTAATTGCTTCAAAAGCTTTCTAGGATATTTGTTAAAAATTTGTTGGGTGTGTGATCTTTTTCAATACTCTTTTCTATTCATGACAAAAGGGCTTATATGCAATGAACTACAAAAATAATAATACATGCATGAACCTTTAACACATTAAATTCGAAACAAGATCGGATTTGGCCAAGATTGCTCTATCCAACTACTATGGAGTATATTGGCTTAATAACTTTTACTCATTTTATTATCAAATAAAATATATCAACAGATTACTCTTGCCTTTTTTTCTTAAAATAGAAGAAAAATAGGGAAAGTAGTTTTGAAATAATTTATATATTTTTTCCATTTTTTTTCTCTTTTTTTTTGTCAATCACTCACTAATCTATTGATTCTAAGTGTAAATAATAAACAAAAAATTTAACATGCTAACATGTTTGAATGTCAACAAACAAATTAAAGGTGCTATCCATAACTCTATAAGAAAAATAAAAAAATTATAATAACTTTGCAACATCCTAGATATCTCTCAACCATCCAAATTAATATGGCAAGTGTAAATACTTAATGTTGGATACTTTGAGAAAGGCACCATATTCATACTTCTTATTACTTTCAAACTTTGATTCTGATCTCTTTGTCTTGGCTATCTAAAGGATGTATTATTTCATCTCTTTCTAAGTACACCGGTTGACTAAGAGAAGATTAGGGTTTGGGTATTATATCCTAGAGGTAGGTTTCCATATAACTACATGCATTTTGGTTATAACCTAAGCAAAGAGAATATTAGCCTTAAGATAGTATTTTGGTATGCCTTGCATATGTTGAACTTAAGGGTTCAGTAATACATATTTTGATGATAATAAAAATATTAATTGAAGGACTAATGCAACACTTTGAGTTTTGATGCATGGTAAGATAGGTACCAAATTGGAACAAATTAAGACATGAGCAAAAGATCATCAGCACATATTTAAACTCAAGTTGCATGCAAGAAGTTCAAGTTGGAAAAGAATAATGGAAGATTAAGTAACATAACTCAAGAGTGCCCAACATAATAGTTTACATATTGTAATTTATTTTTCTTAGGAACTCATTATGAAACTTAATAAGAGTATTAGTATACAAGTCTCAAACCCCTTAAAATGAATTAGATTAGGTTTTGGATCAAAAACTAATAATGAAAATCTAAAATTAGAAGTAGAGAATCAATTAGACCTAAGAACGATCGATCAAACTTGACTATGGTAGAGAACTTCTTAAAAGCAGCACTCTACCCGATCTAGCAGTCGACCACCATAAACTAGGGTGATCGACCAAGCTAGGCCTAACACTTAGTCAGTCCTAGCTTAGCGGTCGACTGCTAAGCCTTTAACAACCCAATAGTTATATTTTTATTTGACCATTCGAGTTGCCCTTGAGCCTTAATGCACATTTTTTTTTCATTTCTGTAAAATAAGAACTTCTGGACTGGTTCGGAGGTTGAAAAATCTTTGTGAAAAGGGGTTCTAATCTTAGCATGCTTACTTCTTCCTCTCTTATTTTGAGTATAATTTATACATCCATATTCTTGCGAAGTATTGTTCTTATATTTCTTTCATTCAGGAGAGGTTGGGTTCCTCCTTAGCTAGTGTAAAAAAGAGAATAGATTAATTCTTAGCTTCGAAAAGGATTACAAAGGTTCCTTCTAATCCTGATAAATGGAGTGTATAAAGATTTGATCTTCATTCAATTAAGAGGATTGGTATAGTGGAAACCTCAAGGAGTCTTTAGTAGTGAATGTAGGCAAGGGGTACCAAACCACTAAAAAATACTTATGCCGCATTTTTTTCTCTTTATTTACTTGCAATTTTGAATTGTGTTCTTACCTTCTCTATTTGATTTGTGATTAGTTTGAAATATTTGATGATTGCGCTTTATTTCTAAAATGTTAGACTTACATTTAGAGCACATAGTTTTTGAGTTTAGTTTTTGAAAAACTCAATTCACTTCTCCCTCCTCCTAAGTTGCTTTGGGCCTAACAATCCAGTAATTTTTATTCTTCCAATTTTATTTTCATCAACCTATAACAATAATACTACACTTTATTTCTCCAAGCAAGCCATCCTTGTTCCTCTATACCATGCCAATCCCACCTTTCTACTCCTCTCTTCTTTTTAAGCCATGCCCTTGAGGAAATGGGATCCGACCATGATTATGGTATTAATGGTCACATCGTCTCCTCGGCGTTCATCCTCTATCATTATTGCCTCTAGCAATATATATTTGAACTTTAGAGTGTTATTTTTTCTAGTTGCCAATGGGACTCTAGATTGACAAATGAACCACCAATGAGGGAGGGAGAGGATACTATAGCAGCTATAGATGGTCTTGAAATTGAAGGGGGTGATTATGGTGTGGTGGGGATTGTTGGTGTGGTGGTGAATGGGGGCATCAGGGATGTTATTACACATGTTAAGGATAGAGACCTTTGCTACTAATAGCATGTAAAGGTGAGTGCTCTATCTAGCATGCAATAATTGACCATATGTTCCAATGCCATCGAATACATCACCATCTTGCTCACCTTCTTTATCACCATTGATAGCTTTGGTTTATTATTAACCCAAATCATCCCCTGCAAGGCTCACCTCATAGCCTACTTAGATGGAGGCTCTCCTTTAGCAATGACAATGTGGTGGTGGTGCAGTCATTTGCATCATTATTTCAATATGTATAATTATCGCCACTATTGGAAGAGGTCTATCATGGGCTTAGGTAAAAATTTTAATAACTTAAAATCTCACCCAAAAACTAGCCGAGTGGCATTATTTATATTCTTTAGCCCTATAAAAGTTATCCAAGATCTCTTTGGTATACAACAAACGTACAACTAAATGCATACTACCAAAGGCCTTATGTACTCTCTCCATTTAGGTCCTAAAATCCTTGCAAAACTAGATATCTAAATTCGATTAAAAATGCCATGATTGGCTCATGATCAGTTTTAAAAGGGCTTGTGTTACAACATCATCTAATATAGGTGTCATGGGCTACGTCCAATTTGGATATTATTTGTGATGACCCAATATCTTACTTGAAATGCTAGGCAGAATGCATTATTTGAAAGCTTATACCTACATAAATCAAAGGACTTTTCAAAGCATAACCAATGTGGAGCTTAATGCAAGCAAGTTTGAGCTCTACATATTGCTCATATTTAAGCCCTACCATTAAGTATGAACTTAATGGAGAGGTATAGAGAAAAGAAAAAAAGATAGTCATATGGTCTTTATTGATTTAGAGAAAGCATATGATAGAGTACTTATAGAAACAATATGATGGGTTTTAGAGAAAAAAGGAGTTACAAAAGGTATAAAATTGATAAAAGATATGTATGATAGAGCAATAACTATTGTTAAAACAACAATAGGAGAAACTAATGAGTTTTCAATTACTATACGTTTACATCAAGAATCTACCTTAAGTCCGTATCTTTTTGTATTAGTTATGGATGAATTAACCAAACATATTTAAAATAATATCCCATGGTGTATGTTCTTTCTAGATCATATAGTATTGATTGATGAAACTAAATTTGGAGTAAATGGTAAGCTAAAGATTTGGAGAAAGACTTAGAATCTAAAGATTTTAAGATTAGTAGAACTAAAATTGAATACATTAAATATAATTTTAGTAAAAATAGAAATACAAATAAGAAACAGTAAAGATTACAAGGCAAGAGATATCAAGGAGTGAAAAATTTAGGTATTTAGGATCAATTATTCAGCAAGAAGGTGAAATAGGTGAAGATGTGAATCATAGAGTCAATATTGAGCAAAGTAATTTTTTCTTGAATAGAATTTTTTGAAAATAAGTAATATCTCATCAAGTTCACCTTTTAAAAACATCCCTAGAATATTTGAAGCAATTATATAATATCATTATACATCATTGCTAGCTTTGTTGCCTTTTAAAAAACTAATAAATGATGAATTTAGAGCCAACCCTTCTATTTGATATCTATTGTAGTGTGACAAATATTAAATCTAGTGTCAAGAATTGTTTACTAGGATATCATGTTGTTATTTATTAATGCTAAATTTGCTACCATTTAATATGTATAGTATATGACAAATGATGAGTTTAGAATCAAGATTGGGTTGGTAAACTTTTCTCAAATAAAATTTATATAGAGAATAAGTGATGTAATCACTAGGTCCAATTTTAAAAGCATCTCTAAGGTATTTGTATCTCTTTTATTATTTTGTCATTTTCTATGGCTAGATCCACTACCATTTGACATGTATGGTATATATACGACAAATGATGAATCGAGAGATATGATTAGGTTACGTAAAACTTTCGAAATGGAATTTTTTGAGAACAACTAACATGCACATCAAGTCCATCTTTTAAAAACATTCCTAAAACAATTGAATCTACCATATCATATTATGGTTTGTTATTTTTAGATCTACTACCATTTAAAATACATGGTAAGAGAGAAATAAGGAATCTAGAATCCAACTCTATTTGAAATTTATCATAATTCATTTCTAGTATGACAAATTTCCAATCTAACTTCAAGGTTGAACAGCATATCATGTTGTCGTTATTGCTAGATCTGCTACTATTAACATGCACCGTATACGACAAATGATGGATCTATAGTCAAGATAGGGTTAGTATCATTTTCCTAAATTGTGTTTATGGAAAATAAAGGATGTGCTCATTAGGTCCACCTTTTAAAAGCATTCCTAAAAGATTTGAATCCAACATGTCATGTTATCATCTACTACCATGAGATCCATCTATAACTACTAGATCCATCAACATTTCACATGCATTGTATATGAATGAAGAATGATGGATCTAGAGTTTATTAACTCCATTTCATATCTATGGTATATCAAATTACATCTAGCATCATGAATAGTTTAGTAGTATGTCACATAGTAGTTTATTCCTAAATCAACCACCATTAATGTTTGCAATAGGTGACAAATTGATGAATCTGGAGTCAAGATTGGGTTTAGTAAAATTTTGCCAAATAGAATTTATTGAAACTAAGTGATGCGCTCATTAAGTCCACCTTTTAAAAGCATCCCTAACATATTGGAATACTTCATAATGGAAACTATTCTAGAATTATGGTTAATTCTCTAATAATGGTTAGAATTTAAAATTTAAAGGAAAGCTGTACAAAGATAGGAAACTATCCTAGAATTATGGTTAATTCTCTAATAATGGTTAGAATTTAAAATTTAAAGGAAAGCTGTATAAAGATAGAAAGCTATCCTAAAATTATGGTTAATTCTCTAATATGCCCCTTCAAAATGAAGCTCCGGAGGAGATTCCAATCTTGACCCGTAATTCTTGGAAGCGGCTTCGTGAATGCGGTTTGGTCTGGTTAAAGGAGCCAGAGATGATGAGGTTAGACTGAGGGTTGAAGTTGACGTAGAAGACCAAGATAAGTGATCGTGAGGACCTTGATGCACTCGCCGATGGGGAAGTGGACCTCCCATATGCGGACAGTGCGATCATTAGAGACAAAGCATACGTAGTGGGAGTAGGAGCAGGCGATGTCTGAGATGCCCTTGGAGTGGCCGAAGAGGGTGGCGAGAGGTTCAAGGGAGGAGGAAGACCGCACCATCATGGTCTTGTTGAGGGAGGCGGAGGCTAAGAGGCAGCCATCGTTTGAGAACTTCACGCACGAGATGGCATGGGTAAGGGCGGTGAGGGTACTGGCTAAGTGGTAGGGGCGAAAGGAGGAAGAAGTTAATATAGTTTAGGGAGAGAGAGAGAGGTAGGCTTTTAGCATGCTCTCTCTATATCTCTCTGGAGTTCAAGAAGAGTTGTGGACTTAAAATATAAGAAGGCAATGAGGAGAGATGGCTATATTTCTCTGAAGTTTAAGAAGAGTCATGGACTTAAAATATAAGAAGGCGATGAGGAGAGATGGGAAAACATTTTTTGTTCCCGACCCCGACTTACCGTCTTTCAGCGCTGAGAGGGAGAGGCACAAAGACTGAGAGAGGCGAAGGATTATAGGGTTTTGGGGTTGCAACATCAATGATGGTGATGATGGGTGGTGGTGGAGTATGAATGCCATCAATAAAGTGATGAAGGTCATAACCTTCAAGAAGAGATTAGATTTGAAGGCTCCATGTAAGGATAGGATGTTGAGGATCCTGAGAGTTTTGAATGGTGAAAGAATCGTTGGTGGAAGAGAAGGTTGCATCGAAAGCCATTGAGGAAAAAAAAAGTATGCCCAAGAAGATTAGGCTCTGATACCATGTTGAAATAGATAGTGAAATATTAAGAAACAATGGCTTCACTTTTTCATTGATTAGAAGTGAATATATATACACAAAATTGGGTATACAAAAATAGATAACTATCCTAAAATTATGGTTAATTCTCTAATAATGGTTAGAATTTAAAATTTAAAGGAAAGCTATACAAAGATAGAAAACTATTTAGAATTATGGTTAATTCTCTAATAATGGTTAGAATTTAAAATTTAAAGAAAAGTGTACAAAGATAGAAAACTATCCTAGAATTATGGTTAATTATCTAATAACATATGTAACAATTGATGAACCTAGAATCTACATTGCATCAAGTAAAGTTTTCTAAATTAGATTTATTATAATAAGTGATGTGCTCACCAAATCTAGCATTTAGAAGTATGCATAAACTATTTGAACTAAGATATCATGCTTTTGTTTATTATCACCTGATTCACAAAATTTAACGTGCATAATTATAATTCCTTAGAAGTGTATTAAAAATGTTGATTTTGAGTTTAAGAATGTCTTAAATAAAATTTGATCCAATTAATGAAATTTATCCAGGATAAAAGATGTAGTGCAGTCATCAAGCTACCTTCTGCATTCATCCCTGTAATATTGAGTCCATGATGTTGTGTTGTTGCATGTATTCCCTTAATTCACAACCACTCAATACATACGGTGCATTCTGTTGCACAATATAATAAATGATGAATCCTTGAACAAGGTGGTCTAAAAAATTTTATTAGAAAAAAATGATGAAGATAAGTAATGCGCCTATTTGAACCCTTTAGTATCCTAAAATTATGCGACAAATATTGAACATATGATTGTTTATTGAAAATTTCTCTTGAAGAAGGTTTATGAAATATAACTAATGCACCAACCAAATAACATTTTACAAAGCATGCTTTTATTTATTGTGCAGTCTACTTCTATATGCTTGTATAAATACATCTTTGTGCTAAAGAACATATAACAAAACAAAAGTCAACATTTTAATGCTGTCATTCTTTGAAAATGGGGGAAAAAGTGATCAACAAAACAAAAGATATGCTTTGGAAAAAAGCATAAAAAATAAGAAAATGTGGAAAAAAAGAAAAAAAAGAATTAAAACAGCCTCATGAAAACTTAAAGAAACCCTTGCTCTTCACCTCTCAAATTATAAAACCATTGTACATGACGATTGAGAAGAAAAATCTCTGCATGTTAATTAATAAGATATCTTTGAAACAAACAAATTAATTAAAGTTGTCTCCAGCTAAGACTGATAGAGATATAGACTAAAAGATATGCTTTATGTTATGTCTTTACATTTTAATGAGAATTCATTTTGGGCAATGTGTGCCATTTACATATGTGCATGTGACTAGTATTTACAAAGAGTATTTGATAGTGTGTAGAGTACGGCTTACACAGAAGACTAGATCATCGGTTCTTTTTACAAGTTTATTGTTCACAGTTTTAGATGGAATTGGACACACCATCAGTAGAACTGTAGCACAAATTTTTAGTAGGTCTGTCTTGAGTAAGAATGGTTTATTCTAACTATTTGTGCTAATACAATTGAACAGGACCCAATTGAGTTAATTATTTATACTAACTTTATAAAATAATTTAAAACTCATGAATATTATGATTACTTATGCTCTTAATCCAAATTCTATTTCTATACACATGTATGCATGAAAACTTAAAGACTTCCTTGATAGTTGAAGGAATCCACGTCCTATTAATTTGGATTGATGATATCCCCTTGAGAAAGCTTATAAGTTTTGATTGTATCAAATCTTGCAAGTGGATTTTGAATCCGATACATCAAATAAGTTAAGTGGATAAGTCTCAAGGATAATAACAGCCAATTAAATTATATTGTCAGTAATTAAATTTAATTGATGGATATCTGTAATCTTAACGTGGGAAGATAATAAGTATTTAATATTAAGGCTCGAAAATATAAATTCGAATATGATTAGGAGTACAATTATAATTCTTTAGTGGAATGAATTGTAATTTACGTAATTGAATCCTAACCCGGGATAGGATTGGGAGATTTAATTACGTGGGAAGTCCTTTTCATATTTGCCTATTGGTCCCTGTTGTAGCCCTATAAATACCCTCTCAGTTGGTTTCTAGGGTTAACGTTTTTGAGAAAAAAAAAAACAAGAAATCCTAGGTCGGCCGAGAGATCCCACCATCTAGTGAGAGAAGGAAGGTATTTCGGAAATACGGTGGAAGGCTAAAAGGTTAAGGTCGAGCAATCAAATCAAAGTGTTCCAACGTTCAAGTCTGAAGGTATGATCTTATACTCATAGATTAGAACGGTAAAAGTTTTTTATTACTCATATATGCTATAGCCGTGATTTTGGGGGTATTCTGTGCTCCCCAACAAAGACATAGATAAAAATTTGTAACCGATGCACAACGGGGGGAGATTAGAATTAAAAAAATGGTATCATGAGACCAAGAAGCCCATTGATGTTTTACTTAAACCACCGAATTTTTTCCAGCAAAATTTGTTGACAGCTCACAACCTGTCAACTCCTTACCACATTACATGACATTGGTGATTCAGAAGGCGCAATCCAACGATTAAGCGATGTTTTTGTTGAGTTTTACGTTGTCAAATTTGTCTCAACATCCTCCATTCCAGCTCCTGGTTAGGATATAGAGTGTCAACGCATTCTCTCCTACGATGGTTTTCCTATTTTTATTTTTTTGGTTGATTCTCGGAGACTGGATACTGTTCGTTCCGGGTTGAACGAGACGGGTCTAATTAATCCCGTAATTATGACCGTCTGTTTATTACGCAATGATCCGTGATTGCGTATATATATATTTTTTATGACATGAGATAACGTGTTACATAATCGTCGCAAGAATGGTTGCGATTATAAGAATGGACCGCATCCTATGTCTGAACTCTCAACAAGAATGGACCTCATTCCTTTCGCCTCCACGCTTTAATCGGAAAAAAAACCACGAATTAATAAATAATGTATTAGTAGCGCTTCCTCCACGTTGCATCGATCGTATAGTGTGTCAGTTGAAGTGGCTTTGAACAACCCATTACTTTTGTCTTTCTCACCACACCGGCTGTTGCGTCGTCCTCCCCCTTTCCTCCTGTACCTTGCGAAATAGGTCATCCGAAAGAGGTGAAGAGCTAGATCTACTCTTCTGCGAGCCTTTCCGGGTCTCGAGAACTCATCGTCACCTTTGTTTCTCGTTCCTTCTGACTAGCCCTTGCGTTTCCCCTCATCCTTTCCTCATCCCTCGTTGCTAATAGCAAGTCCATTTTTCATCCTTTTCTCTGATAAAAATCTTCCACCCCTACACGCCTTTCTCGACCACCCCACCGCTCACACTGTCGCCATGGACCCTTTGCACTCAGTCCAAACATCCTTCTACAACCAGTGGGATGGGGGCGAAGGCCACGTCGACATATCCGTGCAGTCGATGCCCACTGCCACGGACCCCCGGCTCGTCGGCCGCGCTCAAGTCACGTTCAACCACCAGATTCGCTCCGTCCTGGTCGGCGCCCCACCCTATGTGCCGAACGAGGACCTCCTCACCACTCTGGTCCATGAGTCCTGGCTCGAGGACCTTCAGACTTTCTGGTCCTTTGAGGAGATGGTGGCGGCGCAGAACATGTTCGCCCACATTCGGGTCGTCCCCTACATGCCCATCTTCGTGCAGGACTACTTCATCAACAACATCACCAATCAAGCCCGGGGTGCCGCCGTTACTGCGGCTGCCCTGCATAACCGGGCGGTGTCGATGTTCGTCGATCTCAACACATCAATCAACTGGATTTACGATGACGACTACGACTACGACGACGGCGGCGGCGACGACGACGACGACGACGGGGCCTCATTCTTGGCTGAGGTGGATGAGTTGGCTCCGTTTCTTGAGGCAATCGGATTGCAGAGGGGTTTAACTCCTGCTGCGATTGCACATCATCTGACTGTCGATACGTTCATGGGAGGAAGTCCACAAGAATGCCCTATCTGCCTAGAGGGCATAGTAACTGGAACTGAGGTCGGGTGGCTGCCTTGCAGGCACGTCTTCCATCCAGTGTGCATCACCAGCTGGCTCGAGAGGAGTGCTACCTGCCCCATCTGCCGACTTCAGCTGTCAAACAACATCGGCGATTAGGGCGTCGCTTCAACTCGATCTCTGTGTGTGCGTGCGTGTGTGTTTGTGTACGTGCGAGAGAGAATGTTTGTCCGTTTGTGTGTTTGAGAGAGAGAGAGAGAGAGAGAGAAGGAACGCTGCACCTTAAGCTAGTCTGTAGAAATCCTGTTAGTTTCTTTTAGCTGTGTAAAGAGTGTGCAAGTGTCTTCTGGTTGTTGAATCAAACGTCGGGTGCATCTGTGATGAACTGAAATTGTGTTTGAGAATTAATTTTAAAATTTTAAAACTTTGTACAAAATTAACTAAGAAGACTTTTCATATCCATAAATGACTCTTGAAGCTCTAAAACTCTTCGTATTCATGAGTGATTTACGTATTTATGCTATCCTTTAAAATTTTTAGATATGATATTTAGTATTTTATGTATAAGATTAAATGTAAGCCTTTTAAATATTCTTAACTTCTATCCTTTAAAATTCTTAGATATGATATTTAGTATTTTATGTATAAGATTAAATGTAAGCCTTTTAAATATTCTTAACTTCTCTATAAATTGAGGCTAATTGTTCCATTTTAAGCACAAGAAATCCAGCAAAGCCTCTCAACTATTATAAGAAAAAATTTCTTCATATTAGAAAAAAAGTTTATTTAATCCTTCTAGTTTCACTACTATGTTACTGCATAAAACCTATCAATGATATCTGAGCTTCACTACCAGAAATTATCCTTTCACCAAGGTACATTACTAAGGGATATATCTCTCAGAAAATTACAAAAGGATTAAAAGAGATTTTTAAGAGATTTTAAATTACATTCAATATCTAGTTTCGGTAAGAAATCTCTAAGGGATTTGCTAGGAATATATTTTTCTTGATAAATTCATTAAAAATCCCTTAGTAATTTGTAAGGGATCAGTGAGTGATTATTTAAAGAAAATTTAGTAAGAAATTTGTAAGGAAAGTTTGATCCCTTAGAGATTTACTAAGGGATAAATCCCTTAGTACTGCTAAGATATTTTTAAAAATAAAAATAATATCAGAAAGAAATATTTTATTAGAATTTTTTTAGTAATTTTAAAATCTTATACCAAGCATATGTCATTTACAGATTCTCTCACTAGCATAAAAAATAAAAGTTATAAGTAAATTAATATTATATACTAATTTTTAATAATCAATTTGGATTTATGCCTAAAAGATCGATCATGAAAGTTATTTATTTATTAACAAGATTGATGGAGAGATATAGAGAAAAGAAAAAAAACCTTCATATGGTCTTTATTGATTTAGAAAAAGTATATGATAGAGTACCTAGAGAAATAATATGGTAGGTTTTAAAGAAAAAAGGAGTTATCAAAAGATACATAGAATTGATAAAAGATATGTATGATAGAGCAATAACTATTGTTAAAATAATAATAGAAGAAACTAGTGAATTTTTAATACTATAGGTTTACATCAAGGATCTACCTTAAGTCCATATCTTTTTGTATTAGTTATGATGATTAACCAAACACATTCAAAATGATATCTCATGGTGCATGTTATTTGCAAATGATATAGAGCAATCTTCACTATTTCTTCATTTGCAAATGCTAAGCTAGAGATTTGGAGAGAGGCTTTAAAATGTAAAGGTTTTAAGATTAGTAGAACTAAAACTGAATCCATAAAATATAATTTTAGTGAGAGTAGAAATATAAATGAAGAAATAGTGAAGATTGTAAGCCAAAAGATAGCAAGAAGTAAAAATTTTGGTATTTGGGATCAATTATTCAATAAGAAGGTGAAATAGGTAAAGATGTGAATCATAGAGTTAAAGCATGATGGATTAAGTGGAGGTGTACTTCGGGAGTATTGTATGATCAGCGCATCCCTATATGGAACAGAGTGTTAGACAATATTGAAACAATATGTGAATAAATTAAGTGTAACATAAATGCGTATATTAAGATGGATATATGATAAAATTTTAAAAGATAAAATTAAAAATAAATATCCGTTTCTTGAGGCAATCGGATTGCAGAGGGGTTTAACTCCTACTGCGATTGCACATCATCTGACTGTCGATACGTTCATGGGAGGAAGTCCACAAGAATGCCCTATCTGCCTAGAGGGTATGGTAACTGGAACTCAGGTCGGGTGGCTGCCTTGCAGGCACGTCTTCCATCCAGCGTGCATCACCAGCTGGCTCGAGAGGAGTGCTACCAGCCCCATCTGCCGACTTCAGCTGTCAAACAACATCGGCGATTAGGGCGTCACTTCAACTCGATCTCTGTGTGTGCGTGCATGCGTGTTTGTGTACGTGCGAGAGAGAATGTTTGTCCTTTTGTTTGTTTGTGAGAGAGAAAGAGAGTGAGATAGAGAGAGGGAACGCTGCACCTTAAGCTAGTCTGTAGAAATCCTGTGAGTTTCTTTTAGCTGTGTAAAGAGTGTGCAAGTGTCTTCTGGTTGTTGAATCAAACGTCGGGTGCATCTGTGATGAACTAAAATTGCGTTTGAGAATTAATTTCAAAAATTTAATACTTTTTACAAAATTAACTAAGAAGACTTTTTGTATCCGACTCTTGAAGCTCTAAAACTCTTCATATTTACGAGTGATTTATGTATTTATGGTATGCTTTAAAATTCTTAGATATGTTATTTAGTATTTTATGCATAAGATTAAATGTAAGCCTTTTAAATATTCTTAACATCTCTATAAATTGAGGCTATTTGTTCCATTTTAAGCACAAGAGATCTAGCAAAGCCTCTCAACTATTATAAGAAAAATTTTCTTCATATTAAAAAAAAAGTTTATTCAATCCTTATACTTTCACCACTATTTCAATGCATAAACTTATCAATGGTATTGAGCTTCACTATCAGAAATCAGCCTTTCACTAAGGAACATTACTAAAGAATATGTCCATCAGAAAATTACTAAGGGATTAGAAACAGATTTTCAAGAGATTTTAAATTTCATTTAAATTCTAGTTTTGGTAAGGAATCTCTAAGGAATTTGCTAGGGATATATTTTTCTTGATAAATTCTTTAAAAATCCCTTAGTTATTTGCAAGCGATCAAAGAGTGATTTTTTTTAAAAAAGCAAGGGATATATAAGAAAAGTTTGATCCTTTAGATATTTACTAAGGGGTAAATCCTTGGTGTTGATAAGATATTTTTAAAAATAAAAAAAATGATATTAGAAAGGAATTTTTTTTTATAAATCTCTTAGTGATTTTAAAATCTTATACCAAGCATATGTCATTTACTGATTTTCTCACTAGCATAAAAATAAAAGTTATAAGTAAATTAATATTATATAATAATTTTTAATAATTAATTTGAATTTATGCTTGAAAATCGATCATGGAAGCTATTTATTTATTAAGAAGAATGATGAAGAGATACAGAGAAAAAAAAAGTCCTTCATATGGTATTCATTGAATTAGAGAAAGCATATGATAGAGTACTTAGAGAAATAATATGGTGAGTTTTAAAGAAAAAAAGAGTTACTAAAAGATACATAGAATTGATAAAAAGATATGTATGATAAAGCAATAACTATTGTTAAAACAACAATAGGAGAAATGTCAGCTCCCCCTCCTCTCTGGGGACACCGACAGCACACCTGCACACTTGTGGTAATCGGATAGAGTTTTACTAGTCTTTATGTAGCGCTCCATAAAGAACTAGAGAATTCCAACTAATTATCATAAGTGGCAGACACATGAAAACACATCCTGTTAAAAAATTTTTATTTTCATCTCAATTATATACACAAATCACTCAATCAACACTAAGCATCAACCTGCTCAGATAATATTTTTCATGACATTCCTCAGGCAGTTTACAAGATCACATTCACAATCGACATCAAAATCATAAGTTCACACATCATGCTCATAATTTTCTCCAAAACATAAGTCTCATATTCATATCCAAAAAGGTCTAAAACATCATTACATCTCACTGTATACATACACATATACAATATACAAATATCAATCCACACTCTCTCAATATACAAGGCTAGCATCTATACACCCTTGCATCCAAGCAAGCTTCACCAGCTAAGGGTTCTGTCCTGCTTATCTTGTGATTCTGACAGAAATACTTACTGATCTGAAAAATATTTAAATCATAGAGGGATGAGACCTAAGTCCCAGTGACTGGATAACCATCTAACTATGAGAAATAGAGAACCATAACCTCATATTTTCAATCGTATGCTGATACTATTTAGCTTGTACAACTCAAAGTACATTTTTAACATGATATCAGATAAAATAAAATGTAGCTTATTCTTCAAATAACATATCAGTACTGAAATACTCTACAATAACTTTTCACTGAAAGATAACTCATTAAGATAAAAATCATGCATTACAATATGAAGATATGCATTCTTTATCTACAACCCAGACTTCTTTATTAAATTCTCAGACTCCCACCGGATCTGCTTGCCCACTGGCATCTCAAGTAAACTCTCCCTCTCGGGATAACTACTTGGCCCACTGGCCCTTTTTATATCACAACATATGCTTTTAAATCTCATGATGCTGGGCTGTGTGTGTAATGCCTCTGAGGTACCACCCTACAGTCGCCCTTCCATAGGTGTACTCTCATCGGGTGCGTGACTAGCAACAGGATCCCCGCACAAATAGCACCCCTTACCCGTGCGGTTCACCTGGCAAAGTGCTTTGTTCCTTAACCCTGGAACCTCGGGTTTTCTCTCTGCCCCCATGGGCTATATATAGTAACCAGCTCCACTGAGCTATGATTCATGCCCCCACGGGCTGCTCACAACCAGCCCCACTGGCCTGGTTAAGCATGCACTCACCCCTGATTCTGGGGTTCATCGTACGATCTGTTCGCAAGGAGGTGCCGGCTCGATAGTAGTGTGCAATGCTCATGCTACAGTACAGTCTAAAGGGTGATCAGCCCCCTAGCTGCCTGATGCTCAGTATGATACATACATCATTTGTAAAGCTTTATCATGCAAATATGCCATGTATACATTAAAAATCCCCTCATCGAAACTCATGCTTATGTCTTTATGCTTAAAACTCATGCTCGAAACTCATGTTTATTTCTTTATGCTTAAAACTCATGCTCAAAACTCATTTATCAGAATATCATATACTAGGTTCTCATTTCTCATATTTAAAACATACATAATACTCTGCTAAACATAACATACCAACTAGGTATTAATCTCATTATACTAGCTCAAATTAACTTCTCATTGCTAGATGAGAAACCCACTCACCTTAGTAGGTTACTCCTCGACTGGTACTCAACTCTGGTATTTCGGCTCCCTGGAATAACCCTCTTGACCTACGTCAACATACAGATACGATAGCTATTAGGATTACCTCCACACGAGGTTTTCCCATGAACCATGCATGCATACATGATCTATCCTCTAATATCTCATTATTTTCTTCCACCCTTTCTCTACTCAAGATTACTTCTACTATTACCTCAAAATAATAATCTAAGAAAATCTAAAGTCATGCAAGATCTAGGGAAGCTATAGCTTACCTGGAGTCGAGCACAAACCCCAAGCTTCCCTTTCCCTTTCTCTTTCTTCCTCCTTCTTCTTCTTCTTCCTCTTCCTCTCTCTCTCCTTTTCTCTTTCTTTCTTTCTTTCTTTTCTCTGGCTGAACCCACGTTTTTCCTTTTTCTCTAATGACTTGGGGACCAAGTCATAGGAAACTTAAGGGTTAAGGCATGCCAAATTCCCTTTTGCCCTCAAACACTCTTAACACATGCTTTTTGGAAAACACGTGGCTCACTTATAACCATGATATTTTGCCCTTAGATTTTCTTTCCCAAGTTGCCCTTAACACAATTAGCAATTGACATCGGAGCCTTTTCCCATTTTGCCCCTGATATAGCATTTTTTTAATCGATTTATAGCCCAGATTATCATTTTTTACTTAAATTGATACTTTTATGTAACATTTCTAAGAAAAGACTTTACCAACTTGAAGAACTCGATTTTAGAAATCCAACGGTTCAAACGGCATCCAAATCGGACTTGAAACGGATTAAATATGAAATTCTCAAGATTTAACTCAGAAAAACCTGCCGTTGGAGTCGGCTCGAACAGATTGGAGTCGGCTCCAACAGAAGTGTTAAGTTCGTTTTCTCTGCAGGGTCGACTCCTAAGCGTGCCGAAAGTTTAAAACCGTGCCAGAGTCGACTCCACTCCAAATAGTGTCGACTCCAACCACTAAAAACATCATTTTAGGATAAAACTCAAACTAAACTTGATTTTTCTTGTGATTTAAACCCATTAAAACTTAAGTCTCTCAATTTCTTAAATCAAACTCATTAACATTCAGAATATACTATTTACTCCAAAATTTCTTCTCTTTACATTTATCAAAAGGCCAACACACCCACATTTCACTGAAACTTTCTGACTTTCATTTCAAATGAAAATGCCATAATTACAAGGTTTTCAGGATGTTACAATTCTCCCCCTCTTAAGAAATTTCGTCCTGAAATTTAGCTAGATATATTTTCAAATAGATGGGGGTACTTCAATCTCATCTCATCCTCTCGCTCCCATGTAGCCTCCTCTTTTTGATGATTTAACCATTGCACCTTAACTAATGGAATTCTTTTACTGCGGAGCTGCTTAATCTCCCTACTCAAGATCTTCACTGGTTCTGTTGCAAATGATAAATCCCCCTGTAACTCTATAGTCTCAGACTGAATCACATGAGAGGAATCCGGCACATACCTCCTAAGCATTGATACATGAAATACATTATGAATCTGAGATAACTCTGGAGGTAAAGCCAATCTATAAGCTAGTGTCCCAACTCTTTCCAGAATTTCATAGGGTCCAATATACCTGGGACTCAACTTGCCTTTCTTTCCAAATCTCATAATACCTCGCCAAGGAGATACCTTCAGAAAGACTCTATCTCCAACCTCAAACTTTACCTCTCTATGCTTTTTATCTGCATAGCTCTTCTGTCTATCCTGGGCTGCCTTTAATTTAGCTCTTATAATTTTAACTTGATCTGCTGTAAGCTGCACTAACTCAGGGCCTAACAGCCTTCTCTCTCCCTCCTCATCCCAACACACTGGAGTTCTACATTTCTCCCATACAAGGCCTCATATGGTGCCATATCAATGCTAGAATGGTAGCTGTTATTGTAAGCAAACTCTATTAAAGGTAGATGATCATCCCAGCTACCAGAAAATTCCATGACACAAGCTCTCAGCATATCCTCCAGTGTCTGGATGGTTCTTTCTGACTGACCATCGGTTTGGGGATGAAATGCTGTACTGAACCTCAATTTAGTCCCCAAAGCTTTCTGTAATTCTGCCCAAAATTGAGATGTGAACCTTGGATCTCTATCTGATACTATCGATACTGGCACACCATGCCTACTCACAATTTCATGCACATATAATTCTGCTAATCTATCCAAGGTAAAGACAATCTTAATAGGCAGAAAATGAGCAGACTTAGTCAATCTATCAACTATCACCCATATAGCATCATTGCCCCTTCTGGTCTTTGGGAGTCCTACAACGAAATCCATAGTTATATGCTCCCACTTCCACTCTGGCACAAACAGAGGCTGAAGCTTTCCAGCTGGACACTGATGTTCAGCCTTAATCTGCTGACACACCAAACACTTAGATACATACTCAGCTATCTCCTTTTTCATACCATTCCACCAGTAATTCTGTTTGATAGTTCTATACATCTTAGTACTACCTGGATGCATTGAATAAGCTGAGCTATGTGCTTCCCTTAAAATCTGATCTTTCACTGATTCCACAGCTGGCACACAAACTCTGCCCTTGAATAATAACACTCCATCACCTCTAACAGAAAACTCTGACTGAGACCCACTCTGAATTAAATCTCTAGCTTTAAGCAAATGTAGATCTAGCAACTGAGCTTCTCTTATTTCTTCTAGCATTTGGGGTCTCACTCTGAAAGTAGCCAACAAGGCTCCTGATTCTTCTACAGCTAGCTCTGCATCTAACCTCCTTAACTCAATCATCAAGGGTAGCTGTACGGTTCTGATAGAAGCCAATGTGGCCATAGACTTTCGACTCAAGGCATCAGCCACAACATTAGCTTTCCCTGGGTGATACTCAATAGTGCAATCATAGTCTTTAATCAATTCAATCCATCTTCTCTGCCTTAAATTCAATTCCTTCTGGGTCAGAATATATTTCAAGCTCTTATGATCAGTAAATATCTGGCATCTTCTTCCATACAAGTAGTGCCTCCAAACCTTCAATGCAAATATAACAGCAGCTAACTCCAAATCATGGGTGGGGTAATTCTTTTCATGGGATCTCAACTGTCTAGATATATAAGCCACTACTTTCCCATTCTGCATTAAAACACACCCCAAACCCTTCAATGAGGCATCACTATAGATCACATAATCACTGGCACTATCAGGTAGTATTAGGATTGGGGCTGAGGTTAATCTCTTTTCAATTCATCCATACTCTTCTGGCATTCATTAGACCAATCAAACTTGATATTCTTTCTAAGCAGCTTAGTCATAGGAGAAGCCAAAATCGAGAAATTTTCTATAAATCTTCTATAATATCCTGCTAGCCCCAAGAAACTCCTCACCTCAGTCTGATTGGTAGGTGATACCCAATTTACTATAGCTTCAATCTTTTGAGGATCTACCATAATACCTTTGGCTGAAACTACATGTCCCAAGAACTTTACCTCATCCAGCCAAAATTCACTTTTACTAAACTTTGCATATAATTGCTTTTCTCTTAATATCTGCAAAACTGTCCTCAGATGCTGTTCATGCTCTTCACTACTTCTAGAATAAATCAAGATGTCATCAATGAATACTATCACAAATTTATCTAGATACTCTTGAAATACTTGATTCATCAGACCCATAAAAGCAGCTGGAGCATTTGTCAAGCCAAATGGCATTACCAAGAACTCATAATGACCATATCTGGTCCTGAAAGCAGTCTTAGATATATCCTCATTCTTTATTCTCAATTGATGATACCCAGATCTCAGATCAATCTTTGAAAACACTGCTGCCCCCTGCAGCTGATCAAACAAATCATCGATCCTTGGCAATGGATAATTGTTTCTAATGGTCACCTTGTTCAACTGTCTATAGTCTATACACAACCTCAAGGTACCATCCTTTTTCTTCACAAACAACACTGGTGCACCCCATGGTGATATACTGGGTCTAATAAACCCTTTATCCAATAATTCTTGTAACTGACTTTTCAATTCTTTCAATTCAACTGGAGCCATTCTATAAGGTGCCCTGGCTATTGGTCTGGTATCTGGGGCTAGATCTATACTGAAATCAAATCCTCTGTCAGGAGGTAACCCTGGCAGCTCCTCAGGAAATACATCTGAAAAATCCCTTACCACAGGGATATTCGTCAGCTCTAAACCATTGCCCTCTAGGCTCACTGCACAAGCTAAATAGGCTTCACATCTCTTTGCTAGCATTCTATTGGCTGACAGAGCTGAAATCACTCCTGAGGGTAACCCCCTCCTATCACCAACAAAACAGACCTCTCTATCATCAGAAGTTTGTAACATCACCTCCTTCCTTAAGCAATCTACTCTGGCTCTATGCACAGATAGCCAATCCATCCCCAAAATGGCATCAAACTCTTTCAACCTCAAAGGAATCAAATCTGCTGCTAATTTCTGACCCTCCACAGAAATATCACACCTCTATACACTTGGTCTGCTATAAAAGGCCTCCCTACGGGCATAGATACTACCAACTGACTACCCAACTGGCCCACATCTCTAACTAGATGCTTAGCAAACTCACATGAGATAAATGAATGCGTAGATCCAGAATCAATTAAAATATAAGCATCATGATTATCGATGGGTAGCATACCTGTCACCACATCAGGATCAATCTGAGCCTCCTGTCTGGTCATGGCAAACACTCTGGCCTCGGCCCTCGGAATACTGGATGACCCTCCTGGCTGATTAACATTAGGCCCCACCTGACTGGCTGAAGCCACAACACTACCATCACCCCTCCTACTAGGCTGTCCCCTTGGCATTACTGGCCCCTGAGGAAGCCCACCAGCCTGCTGCCCTCTCCTAGGGCAATCTCTCTTCAGGTGACCTAGATCACCACAAATATAACATCCCTTATTGCCCCTCTACATTCTCCCAAATGAAGTTTTCCACATACATTACATGGGGTATATTTCTCCCTCCACCAGAAGGACGACCCTGCTCCCCTACATCACCAGACACCCTGCTGGTGGCAACCTGAGGCACACCCCATAAGGCTTTCTTTGAACTGGGCTAGATGCTGACACAGATACTGATCTCTGCCCACATCACCAGGGGCTCTAAACCCAGAATAAAACTGTCCAGTCCTCTGGGGTTTCTTAAATGGCTGAGTCCCTCCCGGAGCAGAAGAATAACTAGGAGCACTTCTTTTCATTCTATCCTGCCTCCTACTCATATATTCTTTTTCAATCTCCTCAGCTTTGAGTGCTCCCTGCACCAACTCAGAGTAACTATTGTAGGTCTGCATACAGGTCTTGGCTTTAATAGGGAGATTCAATCCATCCTGGAATAGTCGACATCTCTCCCTCTCATCAGCCACCAAGGCCCTAGCAAACTGAGATAACTCCACAAAAGTGGCTTCATAATCTGCCACGGACATCCTCCCCTGAGTTAGACAAAGGAAATCCCTCCTCTTCTGATCCCTATAAATCTCAGAATAATATTGCTGATGAAATTCTCTTCTAAAATTTTCCCATGTCAACTCCACTCCCTGGGGCTGCCTGCCCTGAATAGATCTCCACCAACTCTGGGCTCTACCCTCCAGTAAAAAGGTGGCAATACTCAGCCTCTGCTCCTCAGAGCATCCCATCACATCAAATACTCTCTCGATCCTCTGCAGCCATGCCCCGGCTTGAATAGGATCAGTAGTTCCCTGGAACTCCAGAAACCNCTGGCTGATTAACATTAGGCCCTACCTGACTGGCTGAAGCCACAACACTACCATCACCCCTCCTACCATGCTATCCCCTTGGCATTACTGGCCCCTGAGGAAGCCCACCAGCCTGCTGCCCTCTCATAGGGCAATCTCTCTTCAGGTGACCTAGATCACCACAAATATAACATCCCTTATTGCCCCTCTTACATTCTCCCAAATGAAGTTTCCCACATACATTACATGGAGGTATATTTCTCCCTCCACCAGAAGGATGACCCTGCTCCCCTACATCACCAGACACCCTGCTGGTGGCAACCTGAGGCACACCTCCATAAGGCTTTCTCTGGGCTGGACTAGATGCTGACACAGACACTGATCTCCTGCCCACATCACCAGGGGCTCTAAAACCAAAATAAAATTGTCCAGTCCTCTGGGATTTCTTAAATGGCTGAGTCCCTCCCGGAGCAGAAGAATAACTAGGAGCACTTCTTTTCATTCTATCCTGCCTCCTACTCATGTATTCTTTTTCAATCTCCTCAGCTTTGAGTGCTCCCTGCACCAACTCAGAGTAACTATTATAGGTCTGCATACATGTCTTGGCTTTAATAAGGAGATTCAATCCATCCTGAAATAGTCGACACCTCTCCCTCTCATCAGTCACCAAGGCCCTAGCAAACTGAGATAACTCAACAAAAGTGGCTTCATAATCTGCCACAGACATCCTCCCCTGTGTTAGACTAAGAAAATTCCTCCTCTTCTGATCCCTATAAATCTTAGAATAATATTGCTGATGAAATTATCTTCTAAAATTTTTTTATGTCAACTTCACTCCCTGGGGCTGCCTGCTCTGAATAGATCTCCACCAACTCTGGGCTCTACCCTCCAGTAAAAAGGTGGCAATACCCAGCCTCTGCTCCTCAGAGAATCCCATCACATCAAATACTCTCTCGATCCTCTGCAGCCATGCCCCGGCTTGAATAGGATCAGTAGTTCCCTGGAACTCCAGAAACTACAAGAAAATACTGAAATAGCGACGTAAATTTAGCGATGCAACTATGCGTCACTAAATTGCGACCACTTTGCGATGCCTCTATGACAACAAAATATTGCGACGCAATTAGCGACGCATTACTGACTCAATAAATTAGAAAATCAAAAAAAAATTAATTTTTTTATTTAGCGATGCAAATAATGCGTCGCAATATTTTTAAATTATTTTTTTATAAAATATAAATATCAAAAAAAAAATATTGTGATGCAACTCAGTGCATCGCAATGTTTTTAAAAGAATTAAATATGTTAAATAGTGATGCATTAGCGACGCAATAAACCAGAAAAATAGAAAAATTATTTTTAATTTAGCGACGCACCAATTGCGTCAGAAATAATTTAAATGAAATTTAATTTTATAAATTATAAATATTAGAAAAAAATATTGCGATGCAACTCAGTGTGTCGCAATATTTTTAAAAAATTAAATATATTAAATAGCGACGCATTAGCAATGCAATAAACCAGAAAATTAAAAAAATATTTTTAATTTAACGACGCACTAATTGCATTGCAAATAATTTAAATGAAATTAAATTTTATAAATTATAAACATTAGAAAAAATATTGTGATGCAACTTAGTGCGTCGCAATGTTTTTTAAAAAAATTAAATATATTAAATAGCGACGCAATAAACCAGAAAATTAAAAAAATTATTTTAATTTAGCGACGCACCAATTACGTTGCAAATAATTTAAATAAAATTAATTTTTATAAAGTATAAATATGAGAAAAAAATATTACGATGCAACTCAGTGCGTCGCAATATTTTTTAAAAAATTAATTATGTTAAATAGTGACGCATTAGCGATGCAATAAACCAAAAAATTAGAAAAATTATATTTTAATTTAGCGATGCACTTGTTGCATTGTAATTATTATAAATAAAATTAATTTTTATATAACATAATTATCATATTAAAAAAATATGACGCAACCCTTTGCGTCATAATGTTTTTAAAAAATTAAATAGTGATCGATCCAAAATCGATCGTGGCCGATCGAAATCAGGGCTTGGATCGATCGCAACCATTGGATCATCGCCGATCGGACCGATCGTCACGGTCCAAGATCGGTCGTGGCCGATCGGGATCACGGCTTGGATCGATCGCAACTGTTGGATCATCGGTGATTGGATAGATCGTCATGGTCTGAGATCGGTCATGGCCGATCGGGATCAGCGCTTGGATCAATCATAACCATCGGATCGTCAGCTATCTCGGACCGATCGCAACGGTCCGGGATCGATCGTGGCCGATCGGGATCAGGGCTTGGATCGATCGCAACCATCGGATCGTTAGTGATTTCAGACCGATCGCATCGGTCTGGGATCGGTCATGGCCGATCGGGATCAGGGCTTGGATCGATCGCAACCATCGGATCATCGCTGATTGGATCGGTCGCCATGGTCCAAGATCGGTCGTGGTCGATCGGGATCATGGCTTCGATCGATCGCAACCATCGGATCGTCGCCGATCTCGAACGGATTGCAACGGTCCGAGATCGGTCGTGGCCGATCGGGATCATGGCTTGGATCGATCGCAACCATCAGATTGTCGCCTATCGAATTGATCGCGATGGTCCGAGATCGTTCATCGCCGATCGGGATCGATCAAGGCTTGGATCGATGGCAACTGTCGGATCGACGCTGATCGATCCGATCGCCACGGTCCTATATCGGTCATGGCCAATCAGAATCAGGGCTTGGATCAATCGCAATCGTCGGATCGTCAGCGATCTCGGACCGATCGCAACGGTCCGGGATCTATCGTGGCCAATCGGGATCAGGGCTTGGATCGATCGCAATCGTCGGATCATCGCTGATCGGATCGATCGCCATGGTCCAAGATCGGTCGTGGCGGATCAGGATCAGGGCTGGGATCGATGGCAACCATCGGATCGACACCAATCGGTCCGATCGCCATGGTCCGAGATCGATCGTGGACGATCGGGATTAGGGCTTGTATCGATCGCAATCGTCGGATCATCGCCGATCGGACCGATCGTCACGGTCCGGGATCGATCGTGGCCGATCGGGATCAGGGCTTGGATCGATCGCAATCGTCAGATCGTCAGCGATCTCAGACCGATCGCATTGGTCTGGGATCGATCATGGCCGATCGAATCAGGGCTTGGATCGATCGCAACCGTCGGATCGTCACCGATCGGATCGATCGCCATGGTCCAAGATCGGTTGTTGCCGATTGGGATCATGGCTTCGATCGATCGCAACCATCGGATCATCGCCGATCTCGGACGGATTGCAACGGTCCGATATCGGTTGTGGTTGATCGGGATCACGGCTTGGATCGATCGCAACCGTCGGATTGTCCCCTATCGAATCGATCGCGATGGTCTAAGATCATTCATCACCGACCGGGATCGATCAGGGCTTGGATCGATGACAACCGTCAGATCGATGCCAATCGATCCTATCGCCACAGTCCTAGATCGGTCATGGCCAATCGGGATCAGGGCTTGGATCGATCGCAACCGTCGGATCGTCAGTGATCTCGGACCGATCGCAACGGTCCGGGATCGATCGTGGCCAATCGGGATCAGGGCTTGGATCGATCGCAATCGTCAGATCATTAGCGATCTTGGATCGATCGCAATGGTCCGGGATCGGTCATGGCCAATCGGGATCAGGGCTTGGATCGATCGCAATCATCGGATCATCGCAGATCGGATCGATCACTATGGTCCGAGATCGGTCGTGGCGGATCAGGATCAGGGCTGGGATCGATGGCAACCGTCGGATCGACGCCGATTAGTCCGATCGCCACGGTCCGAGATCGATCGTGGACGATTGGGATCAGGGCTTGGATCGATCGCAACCATCGGATCATCGCCGATCAGACCGATCGCCACGGTCCGGATCGGTCATGGCCGATCGGGATCAGGGATTGGATCGATCGCAACCGTCAGATCATCAGCGATCTCGGACCAATCGCATCGGTCTGGGATCGATCATCGATCGGGATCAGGGCTTGATCGATCGTAACCGTCGGATCGTCGCCGATCGGACCGATCGCCACGGTCCAAGATCGGTCGTGGCCGATCGGGATCATGGCTTCGATCGATCACAACCATCGGATCGTCACCGATCTCGGATGGATTGCAACGGTCCGAGATCGGTCGTGGCCGATCGGGATCACGGCTTGGATCGATTGCAACCATCGGATTGTCGCCTATCGGATCGATCGTGACGGTCTGAGATCGTTCATCGCCGACTGGGATCGATCAGGGCTTGGATTGATGGCAACCGTCGGATCGACACCGATCGATCCGATCGCCACGGTCCTAGATCGATCGTGGCCAATCGGGATCAGGGCTTAGATCGATCGCAACCGTCGGATCATCAGCGATCTCGGACCGATCGCAACGGTCCGAGATCGGTCGTGGCCGATCCGGATCAGGGCTTGGATCGATCGCAATCGTCGAATCGTCGCCGATCGGATCGATCACCGTGGTCTGAGATCGGGCATGGCGGATCAGGATCAGGGCTGGGATCGATGGCAACCGTCGGATCGTCAGCGATCTCGGACCGTAGCGACGCTGTAGCGACGCATTATTGAAGAAAAAATAAACAAATATTGCGACACAATATATGCGTCGCAATGTATGCGTCGCAATTATTTTTAGTAAATATAATTTTTATCAGTATTAATAAATAAAAGAATATATATTACAACGCATAAGTTGCATCACAATGTTTTTCTATAATATATGTAATAAAAAAGTATTAAAAAAATATTGCGATGCAATTTGTGCGTCGCAATTATTATCATAAATTATATATATTATCATTTATAAATATTAAAAAATTATTGCGACACCGTAGCGACACATTTTGAAGAAAAAATAAATAAATATTGCGACGCAATGTATGCGTCGCAATTATTTTTAGTAAATATAATTTTATCAGTATTAATAAATAAAAGAAATATAATATTGCGATGCATAAGTTGCGTCACAATGTTTTTTCTATAAATATATGTAACGAAAAAGTATAAAAAAATATTGCGATGTAATTTGTGCGTCGCAATTATTATTATAAATTTTAATTTTTATCATTTATAAATATTAAAAAATTATTGCGACATCGTAGCGACGCATTTTTGAAGAAAAAATAAATAAATATTGCGACGCAATGTATGCATCGCAATTATTTTTAGTAAATATAATTTTTATCAGTATTAATAAATAAAAGAAATATAATATTGTGACGCATAAGTTGCGTCGCAATGTTTTTTCTATAAATATATGTAACGAAAAAGTATAAAAAAATATTGCGACGCAATTTGTGTGTCGCAATTATTATCTTAAATTTTAATTTTTATCATTTATAAATATTAAAAAATTATTGCAACGCCGTAGCGCATTTTCGAAGAAAAAATAAACAAATATTGCGACGCAATATAAGCGTCGCAATTATTTTTAGTAAATATAATTTTTATCAGTATTAATAAATAAAAGAAATATAATCTTGCGACGCATAAGTTGCATCGCAATGTTTTTTCTATAAATATATGTAATAAAAAAGTATAAAAAAATATTGCGATGCAAATTGTGCATCACATTTATTATCATAAATTTTAATTTTTATCATTTTATAAATATTTAAAAAAAATAAATAAAACATATATAATATTGCGACGCATTAGTTACGTCGCAATATTTTTGGATAAATATATGTAATGAAATAGTTAGAAAAATTTTTGCGACGCAATGTATGCGTCACAATTATTATCATAAATTATTTTTTAATCATTTAAAAATATTAAAAAAATATTGCAATGCCTTAGCGACGTAATTTCTAGAAAATAAAAATAATTTTTTTGCCGAATATTGGCGCCATGTTAGTAACGCATTAGCGACGCAATTAATTGCGTCGCAACCTTTTTCATAAAAATATAATAAGGCCAAATTAACGATGGATTAGCGATGCATTGTTGCGTCGCTAATACATAATAAATTAAAAAAAATTTGCGACCGATTAGCGACGCAATAAATTGCGTCGCTAATCACTCATATATACATTCGGTCGGCCTTCTCTTCTTCTTCGCCGTCTTGACCTAGCCGCCGCCCTCCCCAAAAAAAATTCAGCTGCCACCGTCCGCTGCTCCGGCTCCCCCCCTCTGGTGCTCCGCTCCCCGGTGGTCTCCTCCAACTCTGGTGTCTCCTCTCGACCGAGGTAAGCCCTCCCATCCTCTTAAAAAAAAATTTTTTGTAATAATTTTCCTCCGGCCATGGCCAAGACCGTGGCCGTCTTCTCTGGCCACGGCAGCTGCCATGGCCGGCAGTGGCCTGGCCATGGTGGCCAGGCCACAGTCAAAAAAAAAAAAAAAATGGTAACAGGGGGTGGGGAAACCCCCCCCCCATTTTGTCTTCTCCGGCCACGGCCGCTGCCGTGGCCGGCGGTGGCCAGGCCACAGTCAAAAAAAAAAAAAAATTTGGGTAACAGGGGGGTGGGCAAACACCCCCCCCCCCATTTTGTCTTCTCCGGCCACGACCGCTGCTGTGGCCGGCAGTGGCCTAGCCACGGTGGCCAGGCCACAGTCAAAAAAAAAAAAAATTTGGTAACGGGGGGGTGGGGAAACCCCCCCCCCCATTTTGTCTTCTCCGGCCACAGCCGTGGCCACGGCCGGAGAAGCCGGCCACGGCCGCTACCGTGGCCGGCAGTGGGGAAACCCCCCCCCCCCCATTTTGTCTTCTTCGGCCACGGCCGTGGCCGCGGCCAGAGAAGCTGGCCACGGCCGCTGCCGTGGCCGGCAGTGGCTTGGCCACGGTGGCTAGGCCACGTCAAAAAAAAAAAAGGTAACGGGGGGGGGGGGGGTGGGGTGGGAAACCCCCCCCCCCCATTTTGTCTTCATGTCTTTTAGAGTTCTATTTTTTCTTTCTATAACTCTATTTTGTTGAGGTGTTCTAGGTGCTGAGAAGTTATGATGAATGCCATTTTCAATGCAAACATTTTTAAATAAATAATTTTAAATTCAGTTTCATGATCACTTCTAAGAGACACTATGGTGGTATTTTTCTCATTTGTCACTTTCTTGAAGAATTTCAGAAATATTGAGAAAGTCTTATCTTTGTGAGCTAAAAATAATACCCAAGTAAATATAGAGTAATCATCTACTATCACAAGACCATATTTCTTTCCTCTTAGACTAGTGGTTCTAGTAGGTATAAAGAGGTCCATGTATAGTAGCTCCAGCGGCCTAGAGATGGAAATAATATTTTTAGATTTGAAAGAATTTCTAGTTTGTTATCCAAATTGACATGCATCACAATTCTATTGTTTTTAAAATTTAATTTTGGAAGTCCTTTAACTAAATCCATTCTAAGCAATTTTGAAATTATGTTTGTGCTTGCATGACCAAGTCTACGATGCTATAGCCATCCAATCTCATTTACCTTAGCATTATCAACAATTAGGTAATGGTTACTAGTAGACAAATTATCCAAATCAATTAAGTATACATTGCCATTTCTATTTTCAATAAGTATAATACTATTGTCAATGGGATTTGATACAGTGCAGATAGAAGCTTCAAAGGAAACTTTGAAACCTTTATCAAAAAGTTGGCTAATTCTAATTAAATTATACTTTAATCCATCTACGTATAAGACATTTTCAATAAAAGTGGATGGAGTGATTTGAATTTACCAAAGCCCATGATTTGGCCTTTGTCATTATCTTCAAAAGTTACAACTCCTTCTCTTTTAGCTTCAAGGGTGATGAATTTTTCCTTGTCATCCGTCATGTGTCTTGAGTAGTCGTTATCAATATATCATTTTCTTTTTGATCATTTGGCCGCAAGATACTCCTGCGAGGCAATCATACCTTTTGTTTAGGTACCCAAGCCTTCTTGAGTCCTTCATGGTTAGAAGCAATAAACACAGTTCCTTTTGGAACCCATATTTTCTTACATTTATGATTTGAGTTCTTATGAGACATTTTTTAATTACATTCATAAGATTTATGTCCCTTTTTGCTACAATGGTAATAGAAAATATCATTTTTGAGTGGTTTCTTTATGAAGAAATTGTTAACAAATTTTTATTTCATATGTGGTCTATATCCTAAACCAGCTTTGTCAAAAATAGCCCTTTGATTGTTCAAAAGTAGATTAAGTTTTTCTAAGCTATATGTAAATCTATCAACAATATTCCTATATTTTTCAATTTCTTTCTCTAACTTAAGGTTTTCAGTAGAAATTGATTCTTTTTCCTTTAGTATGTCTTCCTTTTCAGATTTTAAGTTTTCAATGGGGGGGGGGGGTGTTTGCCCACATTCTCTAAACAAAAGTTTTCAGATTTTAAGTACAAGTTCATTTTTCTTTTTAAGAAGATCTAAGTTTTCAGTTTTCAAAGTTTTGTTTTTGGTTCTTAAAATCTTGAAATCACTAACCAATTCATTAAACGCATCATATAGTTCATCAAAAGTAAAATCATCATTGGGGGTTTTAGAATTTACCTCATTTTCATTATTTGCCATGAAGCATATGTTGGTAACCTCTTGTTAATCATCTTTGGATGAAGATTCCTCGCTATCACTCCAAGTTGCAACATACGCCTTCTTCTTCTTTTGTATCCCTTCTTAAGTTGAGGACATTGGATCTGAAATGTTTCGGTTTCTTGCATTCATAACAGATCAATAGATCTTTTTCCTTATCCTTGTCCTTTTCTTTTTCACCTTCCATTTTAATACCAATTTTTTCTCTTGTGGAAGGGTCTCCTTTTTTGCATAAATTTTTGAATTTCTTTGCAAGGAGAGCAATCTCATCATCTTCTTCATCTTCTTCGCTGCTGCTCTTTTCATTTTCTGCAGCTTTAAGTGCAACTGTCCTTTTCTTTTTTACATCTTCTTCTTGATGTTTCTTCATTGTAAGCTCATGGGTCATAAGAGATCCAAGTAGCTCCTCCAAAGGTAGAATATTCAGATCTTTGGCTTCTTGGATAGCTGTCACTTTGGCTTCCCATATTCTTGGAAGAGACCTAAGAATTTTTCACACCAATTCAGTGTTAGTATAGGTCTTATCAAGACTTTTAAATTCATTTACTATATCAATAAATCTAGTATACATGCATGTAATTGATTCATTTTGATCCATGCTGAAAAGTTCATATTTGTGCACCAAAATGTTAATTTTAGATTCTTTAACTTGGTTGGTACCCTCATGAGTAACTTCCAACCTATCCCATATTTCTTTGGTTGAGATGCAAGTGGCTATTCTATTGAATTCATTTGCATCCAAAGAACAGTATAGGATATTCATGGCATTGGTGTTGAGCTGAGCCATTTTCCTATCATTTTCATTCCAATCCCTTTCGGGCTTAGGAACAATGGATCCATTTACTAAGTGTGTGGGAGTACTAGGACTATTGATAATGATACTCCATAACTCATAGTTTAAAGCTTAAATAAAAATCCTCATTCTATCTTTCCAATATGAATAGTTTGTGCCACTAAACAAAGGCGGTCGGTTTATGGATTGATCCTCAAAAAAAGAAGAGCTAGCTTGAGCTGCCATTTGGATCTTTAGCTCTTAATTGTTAGATCAAGCTGAAATGAGCACTAGCTCTGATACCAATTGTTGGTCCAGATGGCAACCCAAGAGGGGGGGGGGGTGAATTGGGTTCTTTAAAAAAATTTATAATTAAAACTAATTCCACAAGATAAATGTGCACAAGTGAAGTGATGCTATGAATGTTGAGCATAATATAGAAGGAGAGAGAGAGAGATAAGCACGACAAACACAAAGGGTTTATAGTGGTTCGGTGTTAGCTACACCTACATCCACTCCTAAGTAACTCTTGGGTCCACACTATAATCATCCTGATTACAGCTGAGTTATTTTGCAAGATCACAACCCAAACTTATTGTTTTACAACGGGATCACAATGAACCCAGTCGGTTTTCACAGGTTCACAGCACAAAACCTAACACAAGCTAATCTTAGCTTATCCGAGGTTAACTACCTCAACTGATTCAATTTCCTTGATTGAATCAGAAAACAAACAACTCAAATAGATGTTTACAACAATTTAAAAGCTCCTCAAATGAGCAAATAAACAATATGAGTAAAATGAGAATAGAAAAGCATGTTTTGAAGCAATTTGATGTTGAGCTTTTCTTCTTTTCCTCTTCTCTTCTGAATGATTGTTCAAAGTTTGAACTTGGGCACTTGAAGGAAGCTCGGTGAAAAGAAGGTTGAAGAACTAGGGCTCTTGCTTTTCTTTTCAAATTGATGAAAATCCTTTGGAATTGATCTTGGAATGCTTTTGGATTTCTCCTCTTTCTCTTTTCAATAGTTAGGCTTAGACATAGAGATTTTCCTCTTTGAAATTTCTCTCTTTTCTTTTTTTTTTTCATTTTCTTCTCTTCTATTTTGAACGGTCTGAATCCCCTTTTTATAATTTCTTTTAATCCATGTTTTTGATGCAAACTAGCCATTGAGAGTACTTGGATTAGTTCCACATGCAAAGGAATAGAGCCGTTGAAGAGTGGGAGAAGAAATATGACCGTTGGAGCTGATTCTGACAAATCTGAAAATCGACTCTGATAGGTTGGAGTCAGCTCCAATTTTTGAAGGTGTCAGCTCTAAGTCTGGTTTTCAAAAATAGTAAGAAAAAGTTCATCGTGGAATTGGCTCTGGAATTCTGTAGGGTCGACACATCATGAGCTGGAGTTAGCTCTAATTTCTTAGGTGTCGGCTCTAACAGTATTCCAAAAAATGTAGTCTATGTTCTTAGGTTAGAGTCGGCTCTAATTCTGCAGGTGTCGACTCTAAATTTTGAAGCAAAAAAATAGTTCATTGTATCTCAGGTTAGAGTCGGCTCTAATTTTCTAGGTATCGGCTCTAAAACGTGCCAAAAGTATCAAATAGTTCCGATATGCTCTGGAGTCGGCTCTAGTTGTTGGGGAGTATGGAATACCCCCAAGATCATGGCTATAGTGTATAAGAGTAATACAAAAAAAAAAACTTTTACCGTTCTAATCTAAGAGTAGAAGATCATACCTTCAGATTTGAACTTTAGATCACTTTGATTCGATTGCTCGACCTCAACCTTTAGCCTTCCGCCGTATTCCGAAAAATACCTTCTTTCTCTCATAAGATGGTGGGATCTCTCGGCCAACGTAGGGTTTCTTGTTTTCTTTTTCCTCAAAAACGTTCTCAAAACCTTAACCCTAGCAACCAACTGGGTCCTGTTCAATACACACAAAGTGTACTAGCACAAATAGTTAGAATAAACCATTCCCCGTAGTCAAGACAGACCTACTAAAAATTTGTGCTACAGTTCTACTGATGGTGTGTCCAATTCCATCTAAAACTGTGAACAATAAACTTGTATTCCAAAAGAACCGATGATCTAGTCTTCTGTGTGTAAGCCGTACTCTACACACTAGATCAAATACTCTTTGTAAATACTAGACACATGCACATATATAGTAAATGACACACATTGCTCAAAATGAATTCTCATTAAAATATAAAGAAAAACATAAAGCATATCTTTTAGTCTATATCTCTATCACTAGTGACTTTGCATGTCGGCTCTAAACTCTGAACATTGACATGTACCATTAAAAACTGATTCAAGCCTATTTTTATACAAAATTTAAATATTTAACCTTTCTAAATTCCTGAAACACTTGTCAATTTCATTAGTATCATAAGGAATATACTCATGGCTTTTGTTAATCATCAAAATCAACAAATGGGTCAAAATTTATTATATTCCTCAAACACTTGTTAATCATTCAGGAGAGGTTGAGTTCCTCCTTAGCCAGTGTAAAAGGAGAGAATAGATTCATTCTTAGCTTCGAAAAGGATTACAAAGGTTCCTTCTAATCCTGGTAAACGGAGTGTATAAAGATTTGATCTTCATTCGATTAAGAGGATTGGTATAGTGGAAATCTCAAGGAGTCTTTAGTAGTGGATGTAGGCAAGGGGTACTAAACCACAAAAAAATACTTATGCCTCATTTTTTTTGCTCTTTATTTACTTGTAATTTTGTATTCTGTTCTTACCTTCTCTATCTTTGATTTGTGATTAGTTTGAAATATTTGATGATTGTGCTTTACTTTTGAAATATTAGACTTACATTTAGAGCACATAGTTTTTGAGTTTAGTTTTTGAAAAACTCAATTCACCTTCACCCTCCTCCTCCTATGTTTCTTTGGGCCTAACAACCTAGTAATTTTTATTCTTCCAATTTTATTTTTCATCAAACCTATAACAATAATACTACACTTTATTTCTCCAAGAAAGCCATCCTTGTTCCTCTATACCATGCCAATCCCACCTTTCTACTCCTCTCTTCTTTTTTAAGCCATGCCCTTGAGGAAATGGGATCAAAGAAGACCATGATTATGTTATTAATGGTCACATCCTCTCCTCCTTGGCGTTCATCCTGTCATTATTGCCTATAGAAACAGATATTTGAACTTTAGAGTGTTGTTTTTTCTAGTTGCCAATGGGACTCTAGATTGACAAATGAACCACCAATGTAAGGTAGGGAGAGGATACTATAGCAGCTATAGATGGTCTTGAAATTGAAGGGGTAATTATGGTGGTGGTGGGGATTGTTGGTGTGGTGGTGAATGGGGACATTGGTGATGTTGTTACACATGTTAAGGATAGAGACCTTTGCTATCAATAGTATGTAAAGTTGAGTGCTCTATCTAGCATGCCATAATTGACCATGTGTCCCAATGCCATCGAATACATCACCATCTTGTCACCTTCTTCATCACCATCGATAGCTTTGGTTTATTATTAACCCAAATCACTCCCTGCAAGGCTCACCTCATAGCCTACTTAGATGGAGGCTCTCCTTTAGCAATGACAATGTGGTGGTGGTGCAGTCATTTGCACCATTATTTCAATATATATAATTATTGCCACTATTGGAAGAGGTCTATCATGGGCTTAGGTAAAAATTTTAATAACTTAAAACCTCACCCAAAAACTAGCGAGTGGCATTGTTTAGATTCTTTAGCCCTATAAAAGTTATCCAAGATCTCTCTGGTATACAACAAACATACAACTAAATGCATACTACCAAAGGCCCTATATACTCTGTCCATTTAGGTCCTAAAATCCTTGCAAAACTAAATATCTAAATTCGATTAGAAATGTCATGACTGACTCATGATCAGTTTTAGAAGGGCTTGTGTTGCAACATCATCTAATCTACATGTGTCATGGGCTACGTCCAATTCTGATATTATTTGTGATGACCCAATATCTTAATTGAAATGCTAGGCAGAATGCATTATTTGAATCCTTATACCTACATAAATCAAAGGACTTTTCAAAGCATAACCAATGTGGAACTTAATGCAAGCAAGTAAGAGCTTCTACATATTGCTCATATTTAAGACCTACCATTAAGTATGAACTTAATGGGGAGGTATAGAGAAAAGGAAAAAAGATAGTCATATGGTCTTTATTGATTTAGAGAAAGCATATGATAGAGTACCTAGAGAAACAATATGATGAATTTTAGAGAAAAAGGAGTTACCAAAATGTACATAGAATTGATAAAGATATGTATGATAGAGCAATAACTATTGTTAAAACAATAATAGAAGAAACTAGTGAGTTTCCAAATACTGTAGGTTTACATCAACAATCTGCCTTAAGTCCGTATCTTTTTGTATTAGTTATGGATGAATTAATCAAACATATTCAAAATAATATCCCATGGGCTATGTTCTTTCCAGATGATATAGTGTTGATCGATAAAACTAAATTTGAAGTAAATGCTAAGCTAGAGATTTGGAGAGAGGCTTTAGAATCTAAAGGTTTTAAGATTAGTAGAACTAAAACTAAATACATTAAATATAATTTTAGTAAAAATAGAAATACAAATGAAGAAACCGTAAATATTGCAAGCCAAGAGATATTAAGAAGTGAATAATTTAGGCATTTAGGATCAATTATTCGGCAAAAAGGTGAAATAGATGAAGATATGAATCATATAGTCAACATTGAGTTAAGTAATATTTTCTCGAATAGAATTTTTTGAAAATAAGTAATATCTCATCAAAGTCCACCTTTTAAAAACATCCCTAGAATATTTGAAGCTATTATATAATATCATTATACATCATTGCTAGCTTTGTTGCCTTTTGAAAAACTGATAAATGATGAATTTAGAGCCAACCCTTCTATTTGATATCTATTGTAGTGTGACAAATATTAAATCTAGTGTCAAGAATTGTTTGCTAGGATATCATGTTGTTATTTATTGCTAAATTTGCTACCATTTAATATGTATAGTATACAATAAATGATGAGTATAGAATCAAGATTGGGTTTGGCAAACTTTTCTCAAATAAAATTTAAATAGAGAATAAGTGATGTAATCACTGGGTCCAATTTTAAAAGTATTTCTAAGGTATTTGTATCTCTTTTATTATTTTGTCATTTGCTATGGCTAGATCCACTACCATTTGACATGTATGGTATATATACGACAAATGATGAATCGAGAGATATGATTAGGTTATGTAAAACTTTCAAAATGGAATTTTTTTAGAACAAGTACATGCACATCAAGCATCTTTTAAAAACATTCCTAGAAGAATTGAATCTACCATATCATATTATGGTTTGTTATTTTTAGATCTACTACCATTTATAATATATGGTAAGAAAGAAATAAAGAATCTAGAATCCACCTCTATTTAAAATTTATCATAATTCATTTCTTGTATGACAAATGTCCAATCTAACATCAAGGTTGAACAGCATATCATGTTGTCGTTATTGCTAGATCCGCTACTATTAACATGCACAGTATATAAAAATGATGGATCTATAGTCAAGATAGGGTTAGTATCATTTTCCTAAATTGTGTTTATGGAAAATAAAGGATATGCTCATTAGGTCCACCTTTTAAAAGCATTCCTAAAAGATTTGAATCCATCATGTCATGTTATCATCAACTACCATGAGATCCATCTATAACTACAAGATCCATCAACATTTCACATGTATTGTATATGAATGAAGAATGATGGATCTAGAGTTTAATAACTCCATTTCATATCTATGGTATATCAAATTAAATCTAGCATCATGAATAGCTTAGCAGTATGTCACACAGCAGTTTATTCCTAAATCAACCACCATTAATGTTTACAATAGGTGACAAATTGATGAATTTGAAGTCAAGATTGGGTTTAATAAAATTTTCCCAAATAGAATTTATTGAAACTAAGTGATGCGCTCATCAAGTCCACCTTTTAAAAGCATCCTTACATATTGGAATACATCATATCATGTTATCGTTTGTGATTGCAAGCTCCACTACCAAAATTGTGGATGGAAAGTCAAATGCCTCGGCAATCAAACATTGCTTTTTTTTTTTAGCTTTGAAGATTGCTTTGGGAGGAAGAAAGATTTTTAGTGCAATTAGTTTCAGGAAATCCTACGACTCGTGGTTCATGTAGAGCACTCACGACTCAAGGCCGTCTTCTTGGCATTCACGGCTTTCTGCGATGGGATCCTTCTTGATGGTTCAGACGATGTCGATTCGATGGGGCTCGGCGATGATGAGACGGTGCATGTCTTCTCCTTCACGATTCTGAATGGAATCCCAATCCTGATGGAAGAACTCGTTGGCTACTCTTGGAAGGAAAATACCGCATTGCTGGCCGACTCCGATCTTCAACTTTTCTTCATCGGCTTTCTCAACTCGGTCGCCGTATATAAAATCAAGAAAATCAAAAGATCTCTTTTTTTTTTTTCTTCTATATTTTGCTACACTGCAAGATTCCTTTGCAATCAGGCTTTGATACCAATTTTTGTTATGATTGTTTCTAACACAGTTTATTTTTAGAAGAGAAACCAGGGTAGAGAAAAGTTTTTCTCTCAACAAGAAAAATAGATCTATCGTTTCATTATGCACATCACCATATAAATATTATTTCTTGGTTCTACGGATAAACATAATGCCTCTTATGATCTTATCCATATGAGGCTATCACATCAAAATATAATAAAATAGGCCCATTATGTAAAAGCCCAATAATTAAAAATTAAATAAAATAAAATACTAAAAACTAACAACCATTATATTTTAACACTCACACTGTTGCCATGGACCCTTTGCACTTAGTCCAAACATCCTTCTACAACCAGTGGGAAGGGGGCGAAGGCCACATCGACATATCCATGCAGTCAATGCTCACTGCCACAGACCCTCGGATCGTCGGCCGTGCTCAAGTCATGTTCAACCACCAGATTCGCTCCATCCTGGTCAGCGCCCCACCCTATGTGCCGAATGAGGACCTCCTCACCCCTCTGGTCAATGTGTTGGGGAATATTTGAAAAATGAGTCTAGATAAGAAGATAAGAACCGAGATAGAAGAAGATAAGGATAGGCTTGAATCATGCACGGAACGCTTTCCTTAAGCGTTATTTGCACCCTCTCGAATGCTCTGTGGGTGAATAGCAAATACGCTGCAGGATAAGACAAGCCTTTTATCTAGTTTGTACCAAAGCACTAATGAAAACTGATTGTAGACAAGAACAGATTTTTTTTTATTTGATTTGTATGTGATTTATAGAAATTGAGTGCCGCGGTGCTTGAGCCTGTGAAGCATTGATTTTCGGAGAGTTGCATCGTTTCGTAATATATCCGTTGCAGAGATTTAAAGAAAACAGATAAAGTTTTTTTTTTGAAACGAAGCATCACGTCGCTTCAGAAGGATAAAGTTTTTTTTTTTAAACGAAGCACGTCGCCTCAAAGGATAAAGTTTCATTTTTTTTTGAAACGAAGCATCACGTTGCTTCGGCTTCTGAAGCGAGATTTGCCACGGACTCTATTATTCCCTAAAATATCCACAACACCTTAGTTTATTTAAACAAAATCTCAATAATCCCCACTTGTTTAAAAGAAACTAAGTTCACATATAAAAATAAGGACAAGGAGCATTAATACAGCTAGGTATCTTTCGATTTGAACCTAACCTTAGTGAAAATACCACAAAGTTTTAACGAAATTCAGGTAGCATAAACGCTTTGAACCAGTTATTCCTTGTGTCAAAACTGGTGATACTTCACACACACTCCTTAATATTTCTTGTCTACACCACACGCTTAGCACGATTTATGGCCATGTGCTTATCCTATTTAATGAACCTTTTCATGAGAGAAACTCCAACTCTCACTTGAAATGGCACCATCTCAAGGTTCACATAGGTGAAGTTCTTTCAGTATCTCTGTTACAATAGATACTTATCCACATGACTGAACTTCATTAAGAGTTTAAAAAGCTCAACCCTCCATCTTGTAATAGTCAGCACTATACATTAAGTACAGCTACAATCCACTTATCAATGACTTGTTGTTACCCATTGAACCTAAGACTAGTCATTTCCTAGTATTAGGTTGGGTTGCCATCATTGGTGGACTTTTACTCAAGGAGTTTTAGACCCATCCCTCTGGAAGTCGTCTTCACTAAATCTCTTGTAAGAGGTTTAGTAAATGGATCAGCTAGATTATAGCTTGATCGCACAAAAGTGAGAGAAATTATTCCATCCTTGATTAATTTCCTCACATACTCATGTCTTAGACTAATGTGTCTAGACTTCCCATTGTACACTTGCTGTACGCTCTGGCTAAAGTGGCTTGGCTATCACAATGTATCGATACGGTTGAAATATTCTCACAAGCCAATGGATTTCCAATAGAAGATCCCTTAACCACTCAGCCTCATGTCCTGCTAAAGCTAGAGCCATAAACTCTGACTCCATTGTTGAGTGTGTAATGCAAGTTTATTTCTTGGATTTCCAAGATATTGCACCACCCGCTAGTGTAAACACCCAACCAGTGGTAGATTTATTATCCCACCCTTGATATCCAACTTGCATCGGTATATCCTTCCAATACAGCAGAAATTTAGAGTATTGTAGACCTAGTCTTTTGGTTTTCAAAAGATAACCAAAGACTCTACCAATAGCCTTCCAATGCTCTACACTCGGGTTGCTAGTAAACCTACTCAGCTTACTAACTGCAAATGCTATATCGGGTCTAGTGCATTGCATCAAATACATTAGACAACCAATAGCACTTGCATACTTAAGTTGAGCCACAGCTCGTCCACTATTCTTTTCAAGCTTTAGACTTGGATCGAATGGGGTATTCACTTCTTTGAACTTCAAATGTTTGAACTTGTGTAACACTTTCTCAACATAATGTGATTGACTAAGTTCAAAACCCCCACTATTTTGTTTCACTTTGATGCCTAAAATAGTATCAACTTGTCCAAGATCTTTCATCTTGAAAGTAGATGATAGAAACCTCTTCGTTTCTTGTATGCCTTTCATTTCATTGCTAATGATCAACATATCATCAACATAAAGGCATACATATACCACAAAGTCACCATGCACTTTAGTATATAAACACTTGTCAGAAATGTTGTGAACAAATCCATTTGTGAGTATGACAGAGTCAAACTTCTCATGCCATTGTTTGGGCGCTTGTTTCAATCGTACAAGGATTTAACAAGCTTGCACACTTTATGTTCATTACCTAGTAGGATAAAACCCTCTGGTTGTTCCATGTAGACCTCCTCATCGAGATCACCATTTAGGAATGCCATTTTGACATCCATTTGATGAACATAAAGGTTGTGCAATGAAGCCAATGCAAACAATATTCTAATTGTTGTTATTCTAGCTACAGGTGCATATGTATCAAAATAGTTGATTCCTTCTTTTTTGTCGAAAACCTTTAGCTACTAGTCTAGCTTTGTAGGTGTTTAAAGTACCATCATTATGATACTTCTTCTTAAACACCCATTTACAACCAATAGGCTTAGACCCTTTGGGTAAATTTACAAGCTCCCAAGTGTGGTTAGCTATAATGGAATCCATTTCATCTTGAATAGCTTCCTTCCAAAAGGCTAAATCCCTTGAAGCCATAGCTTCCTTAAAGGTTTTAGGATCATCTTCCACTTGAAGAAAAATAGGTACCCTACGGATAAAATTCTCTCTACTTCCTTCAACTAAATAAAGGAAATAAGTTGAGAGTCTATTTCATCGGGTCCTAAATCCTTAGCCCTTCGGATTCTCTTACTTTTTCGAAGCTCCGATTGTTCTTCAAAAACCTTTGAAGATCTCTCCTCATGAGAATTATTACTCTTTAAATTTGTAGGAGTTTGAGAATTATTACTCTTTAAATTCTCAAGAAACTCCACATCTCTAGATTCCACTATCACGTTAGACTCTAGATCCAAGAGTCTATAAGCTTTGCTATTTGTGGCATAACCAACAAATACACTTCTTATCCCTTTGGGACCCAATTTGGTTCTTTTGGGGTCTAGGTTCTTGTAGTAGGCAAGACACCCCCACACTTTGAAATACCCAATATTGGGCTTTCTTCCTTTCCATATCTCATTTGGAGAGATTTGAGTTTTCTTTAAAGGAATTCTATTTAAAATATGACAAGCAGCAAATAAAGCTTCACCCCATAAATTAAATGGCAATTCGGAATGCATTAACATAGCATTGATCATCTCTTGTAATGTTCTATTCTTACGTTCAGCCAAACCATTTTGTTGTGGTGTACGTGGTGCGGAACTTTGGTGTATAATGCCATTTTCTTCACAAAATGCATTAAAATTATTAGAAAAATATTCTCCACCCCTATCACTTCTAAGGATTTTAATATTTCTACCTAACTGATTTTCTACCTCCGCTTTATATATTCTAAAAGCATGGAAAGCATCATCTTATGCTTTAATAAATAAACATATGTGAATCTAGAGCAATCATCAATAAAGGTAATGAAATACCTATTCCCACCTCTAGTTAACATGCCATTAAATTCACATATATCAGAATGCACAAGTTTTAATAAGTTGAATTTCTCTCAATGCTATGAAAAGGTTTCTTAGTCATCTTTGATTTAATGCATATATCACATTTATTGAACTCATCAATTTTGCAAGAAATCAAACCACATTTAACAAGCCTTTTCATGGTACTAATTCCAATATGTGCTAGTCTACCATGCCATAATGTAATTGAGTCAAGCATATAAGCGGAAGCAACATCTTTATTAATAGAATGGTCAATGATACATAATCTGACCATTCCATCACTAGAATAGCCCTTGCCAACAAACATACCATTACGGATCAAGAAAAGTTTGCCCGACTCAAAAACAGATTTTATTCCTGGTTTGCCCAAAAGATCCCCACTAACAAGGTTCCTATTCATATCCGGCACATGCAACACATTTGACAAAGTAATTTTCTTGCCAGAAGTGAATTTGAGTTCTACGTTTCCTTTGCCATACACCTTGGACCGGCCTTCATTGCCCATCTGTATCTCTTGTCCATCGGTGACATCCACATAAGTCTTGAACATAGACTTATCATAGGAAACGTGGACAGTGGCGCAAGTATCGTACCACCATCCGGGGACCTTGCCATGGACTGCCATGACTTCACTCATGGCGGTGATGATTTTATCATCGTCAACGTTGGTGGCATTTGCTTCCTTAATTTGGCCCCTGCGTGTTTGCAGTCACGAGCAAAATGCCCGGGTTTGCCACACACACAACAACTTCCCTTGGGCTTCTTTTTCTTGAACTTCTCTTGATTCTTTTTGGGACCAAGATAGTTTTCTTTGCCATCCTTTTTGTCCTTCTTAGGCTTGCTCACAGCATTGGCCTTTGAAAACCCAGTTTCAACGTTGACATTCTCCAACTTCTCCCTCATCCTTGATTCTTCCTCGATTCGAAGATGTTTCTAAATTTGCTTAAGGAAAAATCCTCGGTGTTGTGGAGAAGTTTTTTCCTATAGCCCTTCCAAGACGGCGGTAATTTTGTGATTATCGCACCAACTTGAAAAGACTCGGGAACATCGATTTTCACTGCTTTGAGTTTGTTGACAATCACTTGCAATTCATGCACTTGTGCAAGAATTGACTTCTCATCACACATTTTGAAATCAAAATATTTAGAGATGAGAAATTTCTTCGTACCTTCCTCCTCGGCCTTGTACTTGTATTCCAATGTTTCATATCTCTTTTGCCGATTGTGTGTTAGTGTATAGATCATACAATCGATCGGATAGAGCGTTGAGATGTGCCCGTAGCATATGAATTCATCCTCCCTTCGCTTCTTGCGCTCTGCCTTGACTTCGTCGGAGTCATTTTCAGTTGGCTCCGTATAGGCACCAAGTTCAGATCGAGGATGTAGAAGATCTTTAATGCAGTGAGAAGAAACTTTAACTTATCTTGCCAATGGTGAAATTAGTGCCATCAAATCGATCGAGTCTGACAAGATCTTGGTTCATCAACTTGATAGTGGCGACAGAAGTCTCGGTCTCCATTGAAATAATGCTTAAGATTGTTAGGAATATTTGAAAAATGAAAGTCTAGATAAGAAGATAAGAACCGAGATAGAAGAAGATAAGGATAGGCTTGAATCACGCACGGAACGCTTTCCTTAAGCGTTATTTGCACCCTCTCGAATGCTCTGTGGGTGAATAGCAAATACGCTGCAGGATAAGACAAGCCTTTTATCGAGTTTGCACCAAAGCACTAATGAAAACTCGATTGTAGACAAGAACAGATTTTTTTTGATTTGATTTATATGTGGATTTATAGAAATTGAGTGCCGCGGTGCTTGAGCCTGTGAAGCATTGATTCCCGGAGAGCTGCATCGTTTCGTAATATATCCATTGCAGAGATTTAAAGAAAACGGATAAAGTTTCTTTTTTGAAACGAAGCATCACGTCGCTTCAGAAGGATAAAGTTTTTTTTTTTTGAAATGAAGCATCACGTCGCCTCAAAAGGATAAAGTTTCATTTTTTTTTAACGAAGCATCACATTGCTTTGGCTTCTGAAGCGAGATTTGCCGCGGACTCTATTATTCCCTAAACATATCCACAACACCTTAGTTTATTTAAACAAAATCTCAATACAATGAGTCTGGCTCGAGGACCTTGAGAATTTCTAGTCCTTTGAGGAGATGGTGGCAGTGCAGAACATGTTCGCCACATTCGGATCGTCCCCTACATGCCCATCTTCATGCAGGACTACTTCATCAACAACATCACCAATCAAGCCCGGGGTGCTACCATGACTGCGGCTGCCCTGCATAATCGGGCGGTGTTGATGGTCGTCGATCTCAACACATCAGTCAATTGGATTTATGATGACGACTATGACTACGATGATGATGATGGCGGAAGCGAAGACGATGACGACGAGGCCTCATTCTTGGATGAGATGGATGAGTTGGCTGGGGTGGCAGAGTTGGATCCGTTTCTTGAGGCAATCGGATTGCAGAGGGGTTTAACTCCTATTGTGATTGCACATCATCTTACTGTCGATACGTTCATGGAAGGAAGTCCACAAGAATGTATTGGATTTTTAATCCAACATTGGGCTTATATGTAAAATAATTATGTGTTGCAGACTGTCAAATAAGGTTAAGCTCAATTAAAAATGATTAGCTAAGGTTTCAGTGATTTGGGCTTTAATCTATCTGATAAGGTGTGGCCCTTTAATGTGTAGAGACCTAAGAGGTTATTTTATTTTTATGATGAACTAAATAGAAATACCAAAAGATAATGATGAAGTTATCTATATATAGCGGTTATGGTTCCTGGATCGTACGTATGACCTTCTTCCCTGAATCCCATCATCAGAACGAAAAGCCTAGAGAAAATTCAAAGTGCTCTCTGAGAGTACGTATTGATCTAGAAGGCCAACCGTAGGACTCTGGAGAGCAATATGGATTTAGGTACACTTTTATTTATGTTTATTAATTCTTGATGATTGAACATGAATAATTCTTGGGCTTCATGGTGATGATTTTTACCAAAGATTTAGATTTAATTTTCAACAATTGGTAGCAGAGCCCTATTTATGTTGAATCATTGAGAAATTTTAAATTTTTTGATCATATGCCATTGATATTATTTATGTATATGTCTTCTTTGGTTTTATTCAGCAAGTTAGTTTTATTGTGAATTTTATTTTGGTGCCATTGACATTCAAGTCTGTCCTGGCATATCAAAACTTTATTTTAATATCATGAATTCCGATATTGAGAGCGAAAGATACTCGTTGCATCGTGAAATCAATCTCATACATTTTTTCTTCTTTAGAAGTTGAGATCTTTTATCTGATTAGGTATAAAGTTAAATTTATATTTAATTTAGATATAAATAAAACATTGGAAATTTATTGGCAATGCGATCGATTCTTTTTTTCATTGGCCGCTTTTCATTGCACGCGTATTCCGTTGGGAATTCGCTAGCCAGTGGTGTGTCCGCTAGAAATCTGGTATCTTCACGTGGGGATAATAAAGTGGTAATTTGCTGGCATTGGATAAAGGGATGCATGATTTCAATGGAATTTGTTGGATAACTGAGTGGTGTTGGCTTTTGCAGAGAGGCCTCCCAGGCCTCTTGTATGAGAAGGTATGAATTTTTTTATTGCATAATAATAAAAAAATTGTAACAGAGTGGGATTTCATTAGGGCATCAATGTTGAAGCATTTAATGCATGAAATTTTTTAAAGGAGGTCTTGAGGCTAGGCATTGTTTTCGGGTTCCAACTCTTCCACATTTTGTACGGGGTTAAGAAAAAAAGGAATGACTCTGTGAGACATTCTAACAGATCTAATTCCATAATCTGGGCAGCCTCCTCATGTGATTTAATAGTTTCATAAAAAAAAACTTATCCATTAGCCTAAATTATCTTTTCTGTTATAAAGATGGTTTGAAACAGATAAGTTTTATTTTGATATGGGTTGGAACCAACTTATACAGAGGTAGAAGAAAAAAAAAATGACTTATTGTTATTTTTTAAAAAGTTCAATCAAATTCAAATTAATGATATTTTATACATAAAAATTTATCATCATTCTAAATTGATCTAATTGAAGCAAGATATTACCAAAGTGACCTCTCTTATGTAGATGGTTCATGAAGGATGTTAGATGTTGTGTATGTGTATGTTTTATGCATGTATTAATCGGCCCAAAGAAAGGTTAATGCTTGGCTGAACTACATATACTTGTGATGGTAAATACGTAGCGATTATAAGGATTTACATGTAAGTAATAAGTCGATCAAAGATAGATTTATTATTTGACATACATTATTGTTAGTGTTTGATCATTACAACAAGAATACCACTAGCAGTTAATATTACTGTCCAAAGACTTGATATTAATGTTGCACTGAGTACTTTAGATGGGATTTACCATTATTTGAATTTATTGATATTTGGTATTAATTGTTTATATGAGCATGTTATTTATGTATTGCTTTTATTTTCTTTACAGCTATTGTTGCTACTATTTCTGCTAACCTCAATTCGATGCCGATCCTTAATGGCACTAACTTCAAGGACTGGAAGGAGAACATTCTTATTGTTCTTGGCCGCATGGATCTGGATCTTGCACTAAGGATTGAGCAACCCACTCCTCCTACAGCATCCAATACCTCTGATAAGAGGAATAGATATGAGAAGTAGGATCACTCTAATTGCATGAGTCTTATGATCATTAAGCGCAGTATACCTGAAGCTTTTAGGGGTGCGATATCCTAAGGGATTACTAGTACCAAGAATTTTTTTGCTGAGATTGAGAAATGCTTTGCCAAAAGCGATAAGGCAAAAACAAGTACAATCTTAAAAAGCTTAATTTCCATGAAGTATAAGGGCAAAGGAAATATAAGAGAGTACATTATGGAAATATCTCATCTTGCTTCAAAGTTTAAGGCACTAAAGCTTGAAATATCAGAGGACTTGCTTGTGCATCTGATACTGATCTCTCTATGTAATCAATTCAATCAATTTAAGATCAGTTACAACTATCAAAAGTTGAAATGGACTCTTAATGAGCTCATTTCATATTGTGTGCAAGAGGAAGAGAGATTGAAGCAAAGAAGACTGAAAGTGCTCACTTGGTAAATACCTCTAAGAAAAGGGTAAGGATAAAGGCAAGAAAAGAAAGAATGAGACTGCTAAAGGTCTAGTAAAGAAGAAACAAAACCAGAATAAGGATAGTTGTTTCTTCTGCAAGAAGTCTGGACATATGAAGAAGGAATGTTCCAAGTATCATGCATGGCACAAAAAAAAGGTATATTTCTTAATTTGGTCTATTCTGAAGTAAATAAAGCTTCAGTCCCTAAAAACACTTGATGGTTAGATTCTGATGCTACTACTAACATTAGTGTTTCAATGCAGAATTACCTGAGCTACCAAAAATTAACTGATGCTGAAAAATGAATTTATGCGGAAGATGGCAAGTCGGTAGATGTGGAGGCAATTGGGCATTTTAGATTGTTATTAAGTTTTGGTTATTATTTGGATTTGAAAGACACTTTTGTAGTACCATCATTTAGACAAAATTTGGTTTCTTTCTCAGCTTTGGACAAATTAGGATATTGTTGTTCATTTGAAAATAGTTAGTTCGGTCTTTCTTTAAATTCAATTGTTATTGGAACTAGTTCTCTTATGATATATGACAATCTATATTTGCTTGATATTATTGTTTCTTATAATGAAATCATTAATATGGAATCATGAGGTACTAAGCATAAAATTTGTAATAAAAATTCAGGAATATTATGGTATAAGCGATTAGGTCACATCTTTAGAAATAGAGTTGAACGACTTATGTCAGATAAAATTTTGAATTTTCTTAATTTTACAAACTTTAATATCTGTGTTGATTGTATTAAAGGCAAACAGACCAAAACAAATAAATTGGATCCATATAGAGCTATGAAAGTCTTAGAGTTGATACATACGAACATTTGTGGACCATTTCTTACACCTTCTTGGAATGGTCAATAATATTTTGTGTCGTTCATAGATGATTATTCTACATATGCATACCTATTTCTTATTCATGAAAAGTCCCAAGTTTTGGACGTGTTCAAATCATTTAAAGCTGAGGTTAAACTTCAACTCAACAAAATGATTAAAGGAGTCAGATATGACCATTGTGATGAATACTATAGAAAATATGATGGTTCAAGTAAATAATGTCAGGGACCTTTTGCTAAATACCTAGAGGAATGCAGGATTATCCCATAATACACCATGCCAGGGTCACCTAGCATGAATGGTGTAGCTGAAAGACATAATCGCACTCTTAAAGATATGGTAAGGAGTATGATTAGTCATTCAACCTTATTAAAGTCACTCTGGGAAGAAGCACTAAAGGTAGCAGCCTACATCAGAGTACCAACTAAAGCGGCTATCAAAACACCTTATGAGCTTTGGATAAAATGAAAGCCTAGTCTAAAGCATTTTCGTGTTTAGGGATGTTCAGCTGAGACAAGGTCTTATAGGCCACATGAAAAGAAATTAGAATCTAGGATAGTGAGTAGCTACTTTGTTGGATATTCTGAGTGATCCAGGGGTTTCAAGTTTTATGATCCCAAATCAAGAACAATTTTTAAGATGGAAACTACAATGTTCTTTGAGGATATTGAGTTTGGGAGGAGAAATAAAGTTAGATATTTATATTTGAGGAGGAATTGGATCCTGCTACTCTTATTGAAGAGAAGTTAGTTCCTATTCCTATAATTGCTTTTGACAATGAGCAGATTTCTATTCCTATTATTGATCAAGTTGCAATTCCATAACAACAAGAAATTATTGTTCAACCCTCAGAGGTACAAACTTAACAACCTCAAGAATAAGTGCATCAAGAACAAGTGCCTTTGCAACAATCCACTAGAGAAAGGAAGAATGCTATTCTAGATGACTATATAGTGTTTCTTCAGGAACATAAGAAAAATAATGGCATGATGGAAGATGATCATGTCAACTTCTTTCAATCCATACAAGGTTCCAATTCAAAAAAGTAGATTGAAGCAATGAAAGAAGAGTATAAGTCTATGCAAGATAACAAAGTTTGGAAACTTGTCCATTACCAGAAGGTGTGAAACCCATTGGTTGCAAATAAATTTTTAAGACCAAAAGGGATTCAAAGGTTAATGTGGAAAGGTATAAATCTCATCTTGTGGCTAAAGGCTATACTCAAAAGGAAGGGATTGACTTTAAAGAGACCTTCTCTTCAGTTTCATCGAAGGACTCTTTTAGGACAATCATGGATCTTGTTGCACAGTATGATATGGAACTCCATCAAATGGATGACAAGACGATGTTTCTCAATAGAGACATTGATGAGACAATTTATATGGTGCAATCTAAAAACTTTGTATCAGGAGACTCAAAGAAAATGGTTTGTAAATTGATAAAATCTATTTATGGGTTAAAGCAAGCTTCTCATCAATGGCACCACAAATTTTATTAAGTAAATTTCTCATTTAATTTTGAAGTGAATGCAGCTGATAATTGTGTGTATCACAAGTTCAGTGGGAGTAATATATTTTTCTTGTTTTGTATGTGGATAAAATTTTGCTTGCCACAAATGATATAGGCATGCTGCACGAAACCAAGAGATTTTTATCAAGCAATTTTTAAATAAAAGATCTTGGTGATGCCTTTTTGTATTGAAATTTAGATACATTGAGATCGTTCTCAGGGTATCCTTGGATATCACAAATGAGCTATATCGATAAAGTACTTAAGAGATTTGGCATGTAAGATTGCAAACCAGGTGATACCCCTATCGCTAAAGAAGATAACTTCAGTATTAATCAGTGCCCAAAAGGAAACTTTGAAGTTGAAGAGATGCAGAAGATTCCTTATGCTTTGGTTGTAGGGAGTCTAATGTATGCTCAAGTTTGTACGCGTCTGAATATTGCGTACATTGTTGGAGTGTTAGGCAGATATTTAAGCAACCCTGGAATGGATCATCGGAAAGCAGCCAAAAGGATTATGAGATATCTGAAAAGAATAAAAGATTGCATGCTCATATATAGGAGATCAGATTATTTTTAGATCATTGGGTATTCTGACTTCGATTTTGTGAGATGCCAAGATAGTAAAAGATCCATTTCGGCTATGTATATCTATTAGGTGGTGGGGCTATTTCTTGAAAAGTATAAAACAAATACTTATAGCTTTTCTACCATGGAAGCAG
>UESW01004659.1:676218-690423 GCA_900491605.1 Calamus simplicifolius
ATAGTAGAAATATAAATAAATAATAGTAAAGATTGCAAGCCAAAAGATAGCAAAGAGTAAAAAATTCAGGTATTTGGATCAATTATCCAGCAAGAAGGTGAAATAGGTAAAGATATGAATCATAGAGTTAAGGCAGGATGTATTAAGTGAAGGAGTACTTCAGGAGTATTGTATGATCGGTGCATCCCATTAAAATTAAAAAAAAATTATAAAACTGTTATTAGGCCAGCTATGCTATATGGAAAAGAGTGTTGGGCAATATTAAAATAATATGTGAATAAATTAAGTGTAACAGAAATACGTATGTTAAGATGGATATATGGTAAAATTAAAAGATAGAATTAGAAATAAACATATAAGAAAATGATAGGAGTAGCCCCAATTGAAGATAAAATGAGAGAAAATCGATTATGGTGGTTTGGATATATACAACATAGACCTTTAGATGCTCCAGTTAGAAAGAGTGATCTTTTAACAATTTATGTTAAGGATAGAGGTAGAGATAGACCTAAACTAATATGAATTAAAATAATTAAAAAAGATATAACTATTTATAATTTAAATATCGACTTGATCCTGAATAGAGCAGAGTGGAGGAAGCAGATTCATGTAGTCTACCCTATATAATTGGAAAAAGGCTTAGATGAGTTGAGTTTAGTTGAGTTGAGTTGTACCAATTTTTAATACTATTAATTAAACCAAAAAAATTCCTTCATTCCTTCCTATCTCTAACTCGTTCAAATCTTATCAAAATCATGGGCTTCCACCCTTTGTTGCCAATAATCAAATTCACATAGTAGTAAGAGGCTAGCCTTTGAACCCTTTGGTCACAGGTTCAAACCATCGCTTTCATGCCTTTATTAAGTGGTTGAACCATGAGATTTTCTCATTAAAGAAATACCCTGGGCTTTTATCCTTTGTTGCTCATTCCGTAATCAGTTGATTGTGAGTTTAAATCATGGTGACCACAAATTTCTTACAAATCATTTAGTTAGTCAATTTTTAGCAAGGAAAATTTTCTCGATGAATCCCTTGCTAATCATCGAGGGATTTTTGAGTGCATTTTGGTCAGTGAATCCCTTGGAAAGTGAAACTCTTCACCAAGAAATTTTTGACTTTCACCAAGAAATTTTATTCCTTGCTAAAAGGTTAATTTCTAGCAGTGCTTTATCAAAAATCCTCTCCAACTCCAAAAAACCAATCTTCTTTTATTATCCATGGCCACAAACAACAACACTACACTGTTTAGCTATTCCCAAAATTCAGTTTCAATATTTGATGGTGAATATTACAAATATTGGAGCATTCAGATGCAGACAACCTTTATGTCACAGACTTGTGGGATTTAGTTGGCGAATGATTTGAAGAAGAAGGAGAGGCACAACTTCAACAAAGATGAGTCAAACAGAAAGATGCAAAAGCTTTGCAACTTATTCACCAAGGAGTAAGTAAAATTATCTTTGCTAGAATTATGAATGCCACAAAATTAAAAGATGCATGGGAAATATTGAAAAAGGAGTATGAAGGTTCAAGCAAAGCCAACCTCCATTAGTTTGCAATCACTATGGAGAGACTTTGATAACTTAGAAATAAAGGAAAGTGAAATCATTCAACATTTTTTCTCCAAAGTAGTGGAAATTATTAGCCAAATTAGAAGCCTTGGTGATGAGATTCAAGAAAAAAGAATAGTTGAAAAGATTTTAAGAAGTTTGCCTCCAAAATTTGACCGTATAGCTGCAGCAATTAAAGAATCCAAAGATTTATCAACTCTTACTTTTCATGAGTTAATGGGGTCTCTTAAGGCACATGAGCAAAGGATTAATAGGCACTCAAACTTTCCCTTTAATCAAGCTTTTCAAACATAACCCTATATGGCTGAAGAAAAAATTTTGAAGGCAGAACAAGAAAAAGTAAGAGGCTTATTTCAAAAAAGGAGTCAAAATGCCAACCAAAGAGGAAGAGGCAAAAGAAATTTTCAGCACAGAAATTTCAGTGGTAATTCTAACTCAAACTCTCCATGTTTTATTTGCAAAAGATTTGGACATGAAGCTAAAAATTGCCACCTTTGATGCAACAAATGTTGAGTTCCTAATCATTCACAAAAAGATTTCTGGTATAAAAATAAAATGAAAAGAGTAAAGCAAATTTTTCAAAGGAAAATCAAGAAGATCAATTATTTTCTTGCATGAAAGTTAAAGTAGATTCACCTCAATTTTGGTATATAAATAGTGGTTGCAGCAACCATATGACAGGAAACAAACTAAAAGTCTTTAAGTAATTCAATGAGGATATTTCTTCTCAAGTCAAGCTTAGTGATGGAAACATACAAAAGGTTGAAGGAAGAGGAATTGTGGCAGTCTATACAACAAAAGGTAATAAAAAACTTATTCATGATGTCTTATATGTGCCTGAATTAACTCAAAACCTCCTTAGTGTTGGACAATTGCTACAAAAAGGATAATCTTTGAATTTTGACAATGATGAATTCAGAATTTTTGATAAAAAGACAAAACTCACTATGGTCAAAATTAAAATGGCTCAAAATAAGCACTAAGTGAGAAATTTGTTTTTCAATGCAAAATGAAAGAAGAATCTCATTTATGGCATTTACGATTCAGTCACTTGAGTTATAAAGGTCTAAATATCTTGAAAAACTAGAATTTGGTGATTGGCTTACCCAAAATTGCTAAGGAGGATAATATTTTTGATGAGTGTATGTATGGTAAAACACATAGATTACCATTTTTTAAAGCTACTTGGAGAGCTTCTACTCCTCTTGAATTTATTCATGCATATATTCTTGGGCCAACTAGAACACCATCTCTTAGTAATAAGAGATATTTCATATTATTTGTGGATGATTATACTAGAATATTTGGTTATATTTTTTTGAACAGAAATTAGATGCTTTCTTAGTTTTTCTTCAATTTATATCATATGCGGAGAGACAAAATGGGCAGCAAATACAAATGTTGTGTCCTCTTTCATTGTCTCAAAAAAAGTAAATTAAGCTCGTTCGACCATTTTCTTTTTCCTTTTTCGTCCCTTTTTCTTTTATCCCTCCCTTATGAAGACGACGCCAATCATTTTTTTAGGTTCAGCTAGTTAGAGGAGCAGGAAAGGTAATGATTCGACAATGTTTTGCTTTGTCATTTTACCAATGTTATATTTGTTTTGCATGATTGGTGCCCTGAAAATAAATTTATAGCAGGAATTAGAGTCAAGTTGTCTAGTTCGTTGAAGTGCCCCAGTGCATCCCTTGTAGCTAAAAAGATGGCTTTAGGATGAGCCAAATTAGCTGAAATCACGCTTTTAGTTTCATTACTTTTTTGGTTGAACACCTTCCACTTCACATTTCTGGCATGTTGCTGGCTTGCATATTACTAATTAACAAGGCCACAAATGCGAATCGTTCAGAAGTAGCACTTTGAGAAAAATATTTTTTTAATATTATTTATTTTATCTTTTGAATAAGAGGTCCTTAAATAATAATAAATGCTAAAAGCTTTATTAAATGGAGTAGTTTTTTAACATTATATTTATTTTATCTTTTGAATTGAAGGTTCTTAGATATTATTTTTGTAAGAAAAATTTGCAGAAAAAAATTTTTATGATAAGAGAGGAAAAGAATATAGAAAAATAAATACTATCATCTTCATGAAATTTATTTTTTAATAGAAAAATGCATGCCCCACAAACAATTTTTTCTGTATCTTTCAACCAAATGTGCCCTCAAATGATCCCTTAGCTAGGTATGATTTGATTGTGTTGGCAGTACGATGGCATTAGTATGAAAAGAAAAGGAGCAGAAATGTGATAATTAAGATCTCACCTAAAAGGTATAGATATTTACTAGAAGGATCTTTAGATAATAGATTCCCGACATTCAAAATATTATTAAGAATATTGGCTGGCATCAAGATAATATATTAGACTAATTGCTTCAAAAGCTTTCTAGGATATTTGTTAAAAATTTGTTGGGTGTGTGATCTTTTTCAATACTCTTTTCTATTCATGACAAAAGGGCTTATATGCAATGAACTACAAAAATAATAATTACATGCATGAACCTTTAACACATTAAATTCGAAACAAGATCGGATTTGGCCAAGATTGCTCTATCCAACTACTATGGAGTATATTGGCTTAATAACTTTTACTCATTTTATTATCAAATAAAATATATCAACAGATTACTCTTGCCTTTTTTTCTTAAAATAGAAGAAAAATAGGGAAAGTAGTTTTGAAATAATTTATATTTTTTTCCATTTTTTTTTCTTTTTTTTGTCAATCACTCACTAATCTATTGATTCTAAGTGTAAATAATAAACAAAAAATTTAACATGCTAACATGTTTGAATGTCAACAAACAAATTAAAGGTGCTATCCATAACCCTATAAGAAAATAAAAAAATTATAATAACTTTGCAACATCCTAGATATCTCTCAACCATCCAAATTAATATGGCAAGTGTAAATACTTAATGTTGGATACTTTGAGAAAGGCACCATATTCATACTTCTTATTACTTTCAAACTTTGATTCTGATCTCTTTGTCTTGGCTATCTAAAGGATGTATTATTTCATCTCTTTCTAAGTACACCGGTTGACTAAGAGAAGATTAGGGTTTGGGTATTATATCCTAGAGGTAGGTTTCCATATAACTACATGCATTTTGGTTATAACCTAAGCAAAGAGAATATTAGCCTTAAGATAGTATTTTGGTATGCCTTGCATATGTTGAACTTAAGGGTTCAGTAATACATATTTTGATGATAATAAAAATATTAATTGAAGGACTAATGCAACACTTGAGTTTGTGATGCATGGTAAGATAGGTACCAAATTGGAACAAATTAAGACATGAGCAAAAGATCATCCAGAACATATTTAAACTCAAGTTGCATGCAAGAAGTTCAAGTTGGAAAAGAATAATGGAAGATTAAGTAACATAACTCAAGAGTGCCCAACATAATAGTTTACATATTGTAATTTTATTTTTCTTAGGAACTCATTATGAAACTTAATAAGAGTATTAGTATACAAGTCTCAAACCCCTTAAAATGAATTAGATTAGGTTTTGGATCAAAAACTAATAATGAAAATCTAAAATTAGATGTAGACAATCAATTAGACCTAAGAACGATCGATCAAACTTGACTATGGTAGAGAACTTCTTAAAAGCAGCACTCTACCCGATCTAGCAGTCGACCACCATAAACTAGGGTGATCGACCAAGCTAGGCCTAACACTTAGTCAGTCCTAGCTTAGCGGTCGACTGCTAAGCCTTTAACAACCCAATAGTTATATTTTTATTTGACCATTCGAGTTGCCCTTGAGCCTTAATGCACATATTTTTTTCATTTCTGTAAAATAAGAACTTCTGGACTGGTTCGGAGGTTGAAAAATCTTTGTGAAAAGGGGTTCTAATCTTAGCATGCTTACTTCTTCCTCTCTTACATTTTGAGTATAATTTATACATCCATATTCTTGCGAAGTATTGTTCTTATATTTCTTTCATTCAGGAGAGGTTGGGTTCCTCCTTAGCTAGTGTAAAAGAAGAGAAGAGATTAATTCTTAGCTTCGAAAAGGATTACAAAGGTTCCTTCTAATCCTGATAAATGGAGTGTATAAAGATTTGATCTTCATTCAATTAAGAGGATTGGTATAGTGGAAATCTCAAGGAGTCTTTAGTAGTGAATGTAGGCAAGGGGTACCAAACCACTAAAAAATACTTATGCCGCTTTTTTTTTTCTCTTTATTTACTTGCAATTTTGAATTGTGTTCTTACCTTCTATATTTGATTTGTGATTAGTTTGAAATATTTGATGATTGCACTTTATTTCTAAAATGTTAGACTTACATTTAGAGCACATAGTTTTTGAGTTTAGTTTTTGAATAACTCAATTCACTTCTCCCTCCTCCTCCTAAGTTGCTTTGGGCCTAACAATCCAGTAATTTTTATTCTTCCAATTTTATTTTTCATCAAACCTATAACAATAATACTACACTTTATTTCTCCAAGCAAGCCATCCTTGTTCCTCTATACCATGCCAATCCCACCTTTCTACTCCTCTCTTCTTTTTTAAGCGACCATGATTATGGTATTAATGGTCACATCGTCTCCTCGGCGTTCATCCTCTATCATTATTGCCTCTAGCAATATATATTTGAACTTTAGAGTGTTATTTTTTCTAGTTGCCAATGGGACTCTAGATTGACAAATGAACCACCAATGAGGGAGGGAGAGGATACTATAGCAGCTATAGATGGTCTTGAAATTGAAGGGGGGTGATTATGGTGTGGTGGGGATTGTTGTGTGGTGGTGAATGGGGGCATCAGGGATGTTATTACACATGTTAAGGATAGAGACCTTTGCTACTAATAGCATGTAAAGGTGAGTGCTCTATCTAGCATGCAATAATTGACCATATGTTCCAATGCCATCGAATACATCACCATCTTGCTCACCTTCTTTATCACCATTGATAGCTTTGGTTTATTATTAACCCAAATCACCCCCTGCAAGGCTCACCTCATAGCCTACTTAGATGGAGGCTCTCCTTTAGCAATGACAATGTGGTGGTGGTGCAGTCATTTGCACCATTATTTCAATATGTATAATTATCGCCACTATTGGAAGAGGTCTATCATGGGCTTAGGTAAAAATTTTAATAACTTAAAATCTCACCCAAAAACTAGCCGAGTGGCATTATTTAGATTCTTTAGCCCTATAAAAGTTATCCAAGATCTCTTTGGTATACAACAAACGTACAACTAAATGCATACTACCAAAGGCCTTATGTACTCTCTCCATTTAGGTCCTAAAATCCTTGCAAAACTAGATATCTAAATTCGATTAAAAATGCCATGACTGACTCATGATCAGTTTTAAAAGGGCTTGTGTTACAACATCATCTAATATAGGTGTCATGGGCTACGTCCAATTCGGATATTATTTGTGATGACCCAATATCTTACTTGAAATGCTAGGTAGAATGCATTATTTGAAAGCTTATACCTACATAAATCAAAGGACTTTTCAAAGCATAACCAATGTGGAGCTTAATGCAAGCAAGTATGAGGTATAGTCATATGGTCTTTAGTAATTTAGAGAAAGCATATGATAGAGTACTTATAGAAACAATATGATGGGTTTTAGAGAAAAAAGGAGTTACCAAAAGGTAAATAAAATTGATAAAAGATATGTATGATAGAGCAATAACTATTGTCAAAACAACAATAGGAGAAACTAATGAGTTTTCAATTACTGTAGGTTTACATCAAAATCTACCTTAAGTCCATATCTTTTTGTATTAGTTATGGATGAATTAACCAAACATATTTAAAATAATATCTCATGGTGTATGTTCTTTCCAGATCATATAGTATTGATTGATGAAACTAAATTTGGAGTAAATGGTAAGCTAAAGATTTGGAGAAAGACTTAGAATCTAAAGATTTTAAGATTAGTAGAACTAAAATTGAATACATTAAATATAATTTTAGTAAAAATAGAAATACAAATAAAGAAACAGTAAAGATTATAAGCCAAGAGATATCAAGGAGTAAAAATTTAGGTATTTAGGATCAATTATTCAGCAAGAAGGTGAAATAGGTGAAGATGTAAATCATAGAGTCAATATTGAGCTAAGTAATTTTTTCTTGAATAGAATTTTTTGAAAATAAGTAATATCTCATCAAGTTCACCTTTTAAAAACATACCTAGAATATTTGAAGCCATTATATAATATCATTATACATCATTGTTAGCTTTGTTGCCTTTTAAAAAACTAATAAATGATGAATTTAGAGCCAACCCTTCTATTTGATATCTATTGTAGTGTGACAAATATTAAATCTCGTGTCAAGAATTGTTTGCTAGGATATCATGTTGTTATTTATTGCTAAATTTGCTACCATTTAATATGTATAGTATATGACAAATGATGAGCTTAGAATCAAGATTGGGTTTGGTAAACTTTTCTCAAATAAAATTTATATAGAGAATAAGTGATGTAATCACTGGGTCCAATTTTAAAAGCATCTCTAAGGTATTTGTATCTCTTTTATTATTTTGTCATTTGCTATGGCTAGATCCACTACCATTTGACATGTATGGTATATATACGACAAATGATGAATCGAGAGATATGATTAGGTTACGTAAAACTTTTGAAATGGAATTTTTTGAGAACAACTAACATGCACATCAAGTCCATCTTTTAAAAACATTCCTAGAACAATTGAATCTACCATATCATATTATGGTTTGTTATTTTTAGATCTACTACCATTTAAAATACATGGTAAGAGAGAAATAAGGAATCTAGAATCCAACTCTATTTGAAATTTATCATAATTCATTTCTAGTATGACAAATTTCCAATCTAACTTCAAGGTTGAACAGCATATCATGTTGTCGTTATTGCTATATCCGCTACTATTAACATGCACCATATACGACAAATGATGGATCTATAGTCAAGATAGGGTTAGTATCATTTTCCTAAATTGTGTTTATGGAAAATAAAGGATGTGCTCATTAGGTCCACCTTTTAAAAGCATTCCTAAAAGATTTGAATCCAACATGTCATGTTATCATCTACTACCATGAGATCCATCTATAACTACTAGATTGATCAACATTTCACGCATTGTATATGAATGAAGAATGATGAATCTAGAGTTTATTAACTCCATTTCATATCTATGGTATATCAAATTACATCTAGCATCATGAATAGTTTAGCAGTATGTCACATAGTAGTTTATTCCTAAATCAACCACAATTAATGTTTACAATAGGTGACAAATTGATGAATCTGGAGTCAAGATTGGGTTTAGTAAAATTTTGCCAAATAGAATTTATTGAAACTAAGTGATGCGCTCATTAAGTCCACCTTTTAAAAGCATCCCTAACATATTGGAATACTTCATAATGGAAACTATTCTAGAATTATGGTTAATTCTCTAATAATGGTTAGAATTTAAAATTTAAAGGAAAGCTGTACAAAGATAGAAAACTATCATAGAATTATGGTTAATTCTCTAATAATGGTTAGAATTTAAAATTTAAAGGAAAGCTGTACAAAGATAGAAAGCTATCCTAAAATTATAGTTAATTCTCTAATATGCCCCTTCAAGATGAAGCTCCGGAGGAGATGCCAATCTTGACCCGTAATTCTTGAAAGCGGCTTCGTGAAAGCGGTTTGGTCTGGTTAAAGGAGCCAGAGACGATGAGGTTAGACTAAGGGTTGAAGTTGACGTAGAAGACCAAGAATAAGTGATCGTGAAGGACCTTGATGCACTCGCCGATGGGGAAGCGGACGTCCCATATGCGGACAGTGCGATCATTAGAGACAAAGCATACGTAGTGGGAGTAGGAGCAGGCGATGTCTGAGATGCCCTCGGAGTGGCTGAAGAGGGTGGCGAGAGGTTCAAGGGAGGAGGAAGACCGCACCATCACGGTCTTGTTGAGGGAGGCGGAGGCTAAGAGGCAGCCATCGTTTGAGAACTTCACGCACGAGATGGCGTGGGTATGGGCGGTGAGGGTACTGGCTAAGCGGTAGGGGCGAAAGGAGGAAGAAGTTAATATAGTTTAGGGAGAGAGAGAGAGGTAGGCTTTTAGCATGCTCTCTCTATGTATCTCTCTGGAGTTCAAGAAGAGTTGTGGACTTAAAATAAGAAGGCAATGAGGAGAGATGAATATATTTCTCTGAAGTTTAAGAAGAGTCATGGACTTAAAATATAAGAAGGCAATGAGGAGAGATGGGAAAACTTTTTTTGTTCCCGACCCCGACTTATCGTCTTCCAAGCGCTGAGAGGGAGAGGCACAAAGACTGAGAGAGGCGAAGGATTATAGGGTTTTGGGGTTGCAACATCAATGATGGTGATGATGGGTGGTGGTGGAGTATGAATGCCATCAATAAAGTGATGAAGGTCATAACCTTCAAGAAGAGATTAGATTTGAAGGCTCCATGTAAGGATAGGATGTTGAGGATCCTGAGAGTTTTGAATGGTGATAGAATCGTTGGTGGAGGAGAAGGTTGCATCGAAAGCCATTGAGGAAAAAAAAAGTATGCCCAAAAGATTAGGCTCTGATATCATGTTGAAATAGATAGTGAAATATTAAGAAATAATGGCTTCACTTTTTCATTGATTAGAAGTGAATATATATACAAAATTGGGTATACAAAAATAGATAACTATCCTAAAATTATGGTTAATTCTTTAATAATGGTTAGAATTTAAAATTTAAAGAAAGCTATACAAAGATAGAAAACTATTTAGAATTATGATCAATTCTCTAATAATGGCTAGAATTTAAAATTTAAAGAAAAGTGGTACAAAGAAAGAAAACTATCCTAGAATTATGGTTAATTCTCTAATAACATATGTAACAATTGATGAACCTAGAATCTACATTGCATCAAGTAAAGTTTTCTAAATTAGATTTATTATAATAAGTGATGTGCTCACCAAATCCAGCATTTAGAAGTATGCATAAACTATTTGAAACTAAGATATCATGCTTTTGTTTATTATCACCTGATCCACAAAATTTAACGTGCATAATTATAATTCCTTAGAAGTGTATTAAAAATGTTGATTTTGAGTTTAAGAATGTCTTAAATAAAATTTGATCCAATTAATGAAATTTATCCAGGATAAAAGATGTAGTGCAGTCATCAAGCTACCTTCTGCATTCATCCCTATAATATTGAGTCCATGATGTTGTGTTGTTGCATGTATTCCCTTAATTCACAACCACTCAATACATACGGTGCATTCTGTTGCACAATATAATAAATGATGAATCCTTGAACAAGGTGGTCTAAATAAATTTTATTAGAAAAAAATGATGAAGATAAGTAATGCGCCTATTTGAACCCTTTAGTATCCTAAAATTATGCAACAAATATTGAACATATGATTGTTTATTGAAAATTTCTCTTGAAGAAGGTTTATGAAATAAAACTAATGCACCAACCAAATAACATTTTACAAAGCATGCTTTTATTTATTGTGCAGTCTACTTCTATATGCTTGTGTAAATACATCTCTTTGTGCTAAAGAACATATAACAAAACAAAAGTCAACATTTTAATGCTGTCATTCTTTGAAAATGGGGGAAAAAGTGAACAACAAAACAAAAGATATGCTTTGGAAAAAAGCATAAAAAATAAGAAAATGTGGAAAAAAAAGAAAAAAAAAAGAATTAGAACAGCCTCATGAAAACTTAAAGACTTCCTTGATATGTTCTTTTTCCTCTCTCGCTTTACCCTTGCTCTTCACCTCTCAAATTATAAAACCAAAAAATAATTGTACATGACGATTGATAAGAAAAATCTCTGCATGTTAATTAATAAGATATCTTTGAAACAAACAAATTAAGTAAAGTTGTCTCCAGCTAAGAATATGTAACCGATGCACAACGGGGGGAGATTTGAATTAAAAAAATGGTATCATGAGACCAAGAAGCCCATTGATGTTTACTTAAACCACCTAATTTTTTCCAGCAAAATTTGTTGACAGCTCACAACCTGTCAACTCCTTACCACATTACATGACATTGGAGATTTAGAATGGTTGCGATTATAAGAATGGACCGCATCCTATGTCTGAACTCTCAACCAGAATGGACCTCATTCCTTTCGCCTCCACGCGAAATCGGAAAAAAAACCACGAATTAATAAATAATGTATTAGTAGCGCTTCCTCCACGTTGCTTCGATCGTATAGTGTGTCAGTTGAAGTGGCTTTGAACAACCCATTACTTTTGTCTTTCTCACCACACCGGCTGTTGCGTCGTCCTCCCCCTTTCCTCCTGTACCTTGCGAAATAGGTCATCCGAAAGAGGTGAAGAGCTAGATCTACTCTTCTGCGAGCCTTTCCGGGTCTCGAGAACTCATCGTCACCTTTGTTTCTCGTTCCTTCTGACTAGCCCTTGCGTTTCCCCTCCTTTCCTCATCCCTCGTTGCTAATAGCAAGTCCATTTTTCATCCTTTTCTCTGATAAAAATCTTCCACCCCTACACGCCTTTCTCGACCACCCCACCGCTCACACTGTCGCCATGGACCCTTTGCACTCAGTCCAAACATCCTTCTACAACCAGTGGGATGGGGGCGAAGGCCACGTCGACATATCCGTGCAGTCGATGCCCACTGCCACGGACCCCCGGCTCGTCGGCCGCGCTCAAGTCACGTTCAACCACCAGATTCGCTCCGTCCTGGTCGGCGCCCCACCCTATGTGCCGAACGAGGACCTCCTCACCACTCTGGTCCATGAGTCCTGGCTCGAGGACCTTCAGACTTTCTGGTCCTTTGAGGAGATGGTGGCGGCGCAGAACATGTTCGCCCACATTCGGGTCGTCCCCTACATGCCCATCTTCGTGCAGGACTACTTCATCAACAACATCACCAATCAAGCCCGGGGTGCCGCCGTTACTGCGGCTGCCCTGCATAACCGGGCGGTGTCGATGTTCGTCGATCTCAACACATCAATCAACTGGATTTACGATGACGACTACGACTACGACGACGGCGGCGGCGACGACGACGACGACGACGGGGCCTCATTCTTGGCTGAGGTGGATGAGTTGGCTCCGTTTCTTGAGGCAATCGGATTGCAGAGGGGTTTAACTCCTGCTGCGATTGCACATCATCTGACTGTCGATACGTTCATGGGAGGAAGTCCACAAGAATGCCTATCTGCCTAGAGGGCATAGTAACTGGAACTGAGGTCGGGTGGCTGCCTTGCAGGCACGTCTTCCATCCAGTGTGCATCACCAGCTGGCTCGAGAGGAGTGCTACCTGCCCCATCTGCCGACTTCAGCTGTCAAACAACATCGGCGATTAGGGCGTCGCTTCAACTCGATCTCTGTGTGTGCGTGCGTGTGTGTGTTTGTGTACGTGCGAGAGAGAATGTTTGTCCGTTTGTGTGTTTGAGAGAGAGAGAGAGAGAGAGAGAGAGAGAGAGAGAAGGAACGCTGCACCTTAAGCTAGTCTGTAGAAATCCTGTTAGTTTCTTTTAGCTGTGTAAAGAGTGTGCAAGTGTCTTCTGGTTGTTGAATCAAACGTCGGGTGCATCTGTGATGAACTGAAATTGTGTTTGAGAATTAATTTTAAAATTTTAAAACTTTGTACAAAATTAACTAAGAAGACTTTTCATATCCATAAATGACTCTTGAAGCTCTAAAACTCTTCGTATTCATGAGTGATTTACGTATTTATGCTATCCTTTAAAATTCTTAGATATGATATTTAGTATTTTATGTATAAGATTAAATGTAAGCCTTTTAAATATTCTTAACTTCTCTATAAATTGAGGCTAATTGTTCCATTTTAAGCACAAGAAATCCAGCAAAGCCTCTCAACTATTATAAGAAAAAATTCTTCATATTAGAAAAAAAGTTTATTTAATCCTTCTAGTTTCACTACTATGTTACTGCATAAAACCTATCAATGATATCTGAGCTTCACTACCAGAAATTATCCTTTCACCAAGGTACATTACTAAGGGATATATCCCTCAGAAAATTACAAAAGGATTAAAAGAGATTTTTAAGAGATTTTAAATTACATTCAATATCTAGTTTCGGTAAGAAATCTCTAAGGGATTTGCTAGGAATATATTTTTCTTGATAAATTCATTAAAAATCCCTTAGTAATTTGTAAGGGATCAGTGAGTGATTATTTAAAGAAAAATTAGTAAGGAATTTGTAAGGAAAGTTCGATCCCTTAGAGATTTACTAAGGGATAAATCCCTTAGTACTGCTAAGATATTTTTAAAAATAAAAAATAATATCAGAAAGAAATATTTTATTAGAATTTTTTTAGTAATTTTAAAATCTTATACCAAGCATATGTTATTTACAGATTCTCTCACTAGCATAAAAAATAAAAGTTATAAGTAAATTAATATTATATACTAATTTTTAATAATCAATTTGGATTTATGCCTAAAAGATCGATCATGAAAGCTATTTATTTATTAACAAGATTGATGGAGAGATATAGAGAAAAGAAAAAAAACCTTCATATGGTCTTTATTGATTTAGAAAAAGTATATGATAGAGTACCTAGAGAAATAATATGGTAGGTTTTAAAGAAAAAAGGAGTTATCAAAAGATACATAGAATTGATAAAAGATATGTATGATAGAGCAATAACTATTGTTAAAACAATAATAGAAGAAACTAGT
>UESW01004659.1:698882-756389 GCA_900491605.1 Calamus simplicifolius
CCATTTACACAATGTCAGTAAATCTAGTATACATGCTAGCTAATTTTCAGTTTGTTCCATGCAAAATAACTCATATTTATGAACAAGAATGTTTATTTTGGATTCTTTTACTTGGTTAGTACCCTCATGGGTAACCTCTAATCTATCCCAAATCTCCTTTGCGGAATTACAAGTGAGATTCTATTAAATTCATTAGCATCTAAAGAGCAATATAAGACATTCATGGCCTTAGCATTGAGCTGTGCCATTTTCTATCATTATCATTCCAATCCCTTTCGGGCTTAGGAACAATAGTGCCATCAACAACGTGTGTGGGTGTACTAGGTCCATTAGTTATAACACCCCACAATTCATAATCAGAAGCTTGAATGAATATCCTCATTCTTGCTTTCCAATAAGAATAGTTGGAACCATTAAACAAAGGAGGTCTATTTGTAGAATGACCTTCGGCAAATGATCCAACTTGAGTTGCCATTTGGATCTTTAGCTCTTGATCGTGTGATCAAAATCTAATGAGCACTTGCTTTGATACCAATTGTTGGCCCAGATGACAACCCAAGAGGAGGGGGTGAATTGGGTTCTTTAAAAAATTTAGCCTCTTGAAAAATTGTTTGCTTAAGATGAATGAAAACAAATGCAATGTAAATATTAAAGTACAGCGAATAAAACAGGGTTAGAGATAGAGTCAATGAAAGCATGGCAAACACAAAGATTTTATAGTGGTTCGGTGTATCCAACACCTACGTCCACTCCCAAGATCCTACTTGGGTCCACACTATAATCACCTCGATTACAGTCGAGTTGTTTTACAAGTTCACAACTCAAACTTGTTGTTTTACCCGGGATCACAACGAACCCAGCCGGTTTTTCGGGCTCACCAGCACAAAACCCAAACTCAAGCAAAACTAGCTTGACCCGAGGTTAACAACCTCCACTAGTTCAATCCCCTTTGGTTGAACTAGACACAAACAAGAATAATAATGTTTTACAAATTTCACAGCTCCTTAATGAGCAAATATTCAAAGAAAAGTAAATAGGTTTAGAAAAGCCTGGTTTGAAGTTGTTTTGCTTTGAGCTTTTCTTCTTTTCTTCTTTTCCTCTTCTCTTGCTGGGTTGAATCAAGCCTCAGCTCCGATTCTTCACAGTAGATGCAGTTGAGAAGATTGAAAAGTTGGTCTCTTTCTTCTAGTTGAGAATCCTCCGATTTTCCTCTATTTGAACGGCTTGGATTCTTCTTTGAGCTTTGTGGAGTGGAAGGTTTTGAACTTGAAAGCTCCTCTCTTGGATATAAGGCTCAAGACTTCTCGGATTTTGATTTTTGATTTTTGTCTATCCGTTTCTATATCTCTTTCTATGTTTTTCAAACGGTTGTTTTTCCCCTTTTTATAGATTTTTCTTTGATTCATTTTTGGGTGGAAATCTAGCCGTTGGAGTGTATCTGGAAGGATTTTCCATTCATAAAAAATAGCCGTTAGATGTCAGAAATCAAAAATATTACTGTTAGAGCTGATCTGGCATTTTTGATTTTTCGTCCAGGTGGGTTGGAGTCGGCTCCAGCTTTTCAAGTGTCGGCTCCGAATCGTTTTTCCATAAATAGTAAAATCTGAGTTCGTCGTGGATTCGGCTCCGCAAAAGTAAGTGTCGGCTCGCCGTCGTCAGGTGTCGGCTCCGAAAACTGTAGGTGTCGGCTCCAGGATGCTCAGAACAATCAACGCTCTGTTCCAGCGTCGGAGTTGGCTCCAGACACAGTAAAGTGTCGACTCCGAAACATTAGGTGTCAGCTAAGAAACTCTAGGTGTCGGCTCTAAGTTGTATCAAAAATCAGATTAAAATTGAATTGGCCATGGGGTCGGCTCCAGACTTTCTGGGTGTCGACTCCAAGCTCTGAAACTTTGAAATATCTGATTTGTATATGATTCAAAATTCATTTCTTAATTCCTTTAAATTGATCAAATAAATTAAGTCCTAAAACACTTATAAAATCCATTAGTAATCAAATAAATATACTCAATTCCTTTATTAATCATCAAAATCAATGAATGGATCAACACGTTCGCTACTTTTTCTTATCCCCCCTTCCTGGCGTGCTAATCTGATGATGCTCAATCACCTCTCCTGGACGTCGGGAACGGAGGCTCTCCTTCTTCACCAGGTTACCTGCAGAAAAGTCCCAGGACCGGAGTGGGTTCTCCGATGGGACCCTCCGATGCCCAAGTTAGCAACTGAGGTCACAGCAGAGAAGGAGCTCGAGAGAGCTCTTGGAGAAGGGAGAGATCTCAGAAGGATCAAAACTCTCCTCTGAGAATTAGGCATCAATTGTGTAAACGTGCATTACCTGGTTCTCGACGTGATTTACCCTTTTATAGGGGTTGACGCTGGCACGATCACGTGGGTTTTCGTAAGTCAGAATGTCTGCTGAGCCCTTGCATGAATCTGGACTGGTTGGTGGGCTAAGTCCCATCAGCCGGCGGGGTTGTTTGGTAGCTGGGTCTAGTCCTATCAATAACGTTACCAGTAGGTTGTTGGATCCGGCATTGTCAGGCGGCGCGCGTCAGAGGTGGCGCCCTGAACTGATAGGGCCATGCTGGGGCTGGCCAGCCTGGAGATGTAGGTGCCGGCCTTGGAGGTGTCGGGGCCGGCTAGGAAGTGTCGGGGGCCGCCTAGCTTGGAGACGTAGGGGGCCGGCTAGAAAGTGCTGGGGCCGGCTGGGAAGTGCCGGGGCCGCCTAGCTTGGAGACGTAGGGGGCCGGCCAGGAAGGTGCCGAGGCCGGCTGGGAAGTATCGGGGCCGCCTAGCTTGGAGACGTAGAGGTCGGCCAGGAAAGTGCCGGGGCCGCCTAGGAAGTGCCGGGGGCCGCCTAGCTTGGAGGTGCCGGCCTTTTGGGCCGTCGGTCTTGGAGGTGTCGGCCTTTGGGGCCGTCGGTCTTGGAGCCATCGGTCTTGGAGGTGTCGGTCTTTGGGACCGTCGGTCTTGGAGCCGTCGGCCTTTGGGGCTGTCGGTCTTGGAGGTGCCGGCCTTGGAGGTGCCGGTCTTGGAGGTGCCGATCTCAAAGCCGTCGGCCTTGGGGCCGTCGGTCTTGGAGGTGCCGGCCTTGGAGGTGCCGGTCTTGGAGCCGTCGGCCTTTGGGGCCATTGGTCTTGAAGGTGCCGGCCTTGGAGGTGCCGGTCTTGGAGCCGTCGGCCTTGGAGGTGCCGGTCTCGGAGCTGTCGGCCTTTGGGGCCGTCGGTCTTGGAGCCGTCGGCCTTTGGGGCCATCGGTCTTGGAGGTGCCAGCCTTGGAGGTGCCGGTCTTGGAGCCGTTAGCTTTTGGGGCCGTCGGTCTTGGAGGTGCCGGTCTTGGAGCCGTCGGCCTTTGGAGCCGTCGGTCTCGGAGGTGCCGGCCTTGGAGGTGCCGATCTTGGAGCCGTCGGTCTTTGGAGCCGTCGGCCATTGGGGCCGTCGGTCTTGGAGGTGTCGGCCTTTGGGGCCGTCGGTCTTGGGGCTGTCGGCCTTTGGGACCGTCGATCTTGGAGGTGTCGGCCTTTGGGACCGTCGGCCTTTGGGACCGTCGGTCTTGGAGGTGTCGGCCTTTGGGGCTGTTGGTCTTGGGGCCGTCGGCCTTTGGAGTCGTCGGTCCTTGGAGCCATCGGTCATGGAGCCGTCGGCCTTTGGGGCCATCGGTCTTGGAGTCGTTCGCCTTTGGGGCCATCTGTCTTGAAGCCGTCGTAGGCCATTCAAAACTTTTTTTAATATCCATGGGTCAACTGGCTCCATCAATAAGAAGCGAACAAATTATTGAATTTTGGTGTTGGAATATAATGATATAAATCTAGCCAATAATTGAGCACTAAGTATCCTATATGAAGCCGTAAAGCAAACTGTAGGCCTAAGATAACTGCATTATAACCGTAACAACAGCCATTAAAATATTTTTGTGATTAAAATATTTTAACTGTTATAACTATTACAATATTCTTTGCGCCTCCCTCCTTCGTTGAGAAAAAAGAAAACGAAAAATTTTAATATGTGAATTAAATTTTAATATGTGAAAGAAAAACCCTCGAAGAAAATGAAATGAAAGTGAATTTTAATATGTGAAAGAAAATCCACAAAAAGGAAGCAAATCTTTTGCAAGTAGTGCGATTTGTTGAATTTTAAGCGACAAGTGAAAGATAATCAAATGAAATCATGCGCCTCAAATCCACACACGATCTAATCAAATCCTCGAAGGTTTGTGAATTTTGTCACCGAAATCCAAGTTGGATTGGATTTGACCATTTGAGCTGCACCTGAATGACGCGACCCGATCAAGTTTCAGCGGTTCAGACCGACCACCTTCATTGCAGCCCTAACCCCTTTCGATCACCCGGCGGCGACAGCTCTATAAATTCTTCTTTGTCTCTCTCCCCGTCTCTCCTCCCAGCCGCTTGCACTCCGCCGCCTCCTCGAACGGATTTAGGGTTCTTTCTCGGCCGAGAGGAGCTCGCCGTGACCTCCAAACATGGCGACCCAGATAAGCAAGAAGGGAAGGCAAGCCCTCACCCACATTTGCTCCTGATCTTCTTCTTCTTCCATCCTTTCTTTCTTTCTTTTTCCTCCTCAAAAAATTTATCTACTCTACTCGAGGTCTAATCTGGGTGCAGATTTCTTCTTTTTCACCCTTTTTTTCACTGTAGTTCGTGGCGGATGGAGTGTTCTTCTCGGAGCTGAACGAGGTCTTCACGAGGGAGCTCGCGGAGGACGGCTACTCCGGCGTCGAGATCTGGTTCACGCCGATGCACCGAGATCATCTTCCGGGCCACCAGGACCCAGAACGTTCTTGGTAGGTAGGGTTCACTTTCTCTCCCACCTTTCCTTTTGCATCTGCTAAAGGACCGGGAATTTAGGTTTGTTGTGAATTAGATTGGGTTGGCTGAGATCTCTTGGATTTGGTTGGATCTCTGTTTGCTTAAAGTGAGAAGGGGAGGAGGATAAGGGAACTGACCTCGGTAGGTGAGAAGGGGAGCCTGACCTCGGTTGTCCAGAAGAGGTTCAACTTTCCAGAGAATAGCGTGGAGCTGTATGCCAAGAAGGTCAACAACAGAGGGCTCTGTGCCATTGCTCAGGCTGAGTCCCTCCGGTACAAGCTTCTTGGTGGCCTTGCTGTTCGAAGGTAATTTAGCGAGCGCCTCCTCTAGTTCTCACTGTTTATAGACTCGTGCTTTTTTTTTTTTCGTTGCACTATAGTTAATTGTGTATATTTTATAGCATTTATAAGATCTCTTTGTGGCTTTTTGGTTGACCAATTTTAGTCAGACAGTTTTATAAAAAATTCAAAATGGTTAGGTTTTACAAAACTGATTTTTTGGATGCTTTTTATCAAATCTACTTTGCAAAATTGACAAGCCATAAAACTTGAAAAATAAATTTTGCATAAAATCTTTTGAAAAAAAAATCATGTTTTGCACTTCCAAACAGCTCCTCAGAATTTAAGTGGGTGGATACATGTTCTTTGTACCAATGAAATCTTAGAATCATGCGACATAATGAATGTAAACTTTTAGTTGATGTGGTATTTTGCACCATTTAAGGACAAACAAGAAGAGATTTATTCGTTTCTTTTCAATTGGAAATGGTGATTGTAGTGTTTTAAGACAATTGTAATAGGGAGGAATGTTTATGACACTGCTCTTCATTCTCTCTTTTGAAAAAGACCACTTTTCTTTTGAAGGTTCTTTATACCGAGCATATTGTTGTGCTCCTGTGATTTCTCATGTAATTTTGTGACTTCTGAGCAAGGGATTCCATTACCTGCATGCAATTGTTTATGTTGATTTTATCTCCTTGTGCATGCATTTGTTGGATGATTGAGGCCACGCATGTTTGTTCGTGCGGTCTGAGCAACAATGCATAGATTAAAAGCCATTCACTTGGCAGCGGCCAGACAACCGCAGGGATGGTTCCACAGATAACTGATTAAAATTTCCGTTTATCTACTGATACCATCTCATATGTCCATATGTTCCCGTTAATTGTGTTTTGTATAAAGAAGCATGCATCACACACAAGAGTACAACAAAGTTTTGTGTGGTATAAATGAGAGGCATGCATGCTTCATGAATAGGGATATTTACTTTCACTTAGTTTTGTTTTGCATTACTAATGCATGATTAATGTGCATGCGCCTGTCAATATATGAGGTCTCGCTCATCTTTCTGGCGAGATTTCAAGATGTGGTGCATACAGGAAAAGCTGTTTTACAGCAGCGGCCAGACAACCGTAGAGATAGATCCACAGATGAGTGGTCTAAAATCCGAATACCATTTGTCTACTAATTCTATCTCACATCTATTATCCCCATCACTAAAATGGGGCAAGTTTTGTGCAAGAATATGTGGACTTGATTGACTGCAACATATAGCAAACAAGATACTGTGTTCTTATTTTTGGTATAAGTTAATATAAGAGAAAACATAATGGAAGTTTAGAAGTTGTTTTCTTTCTTCGAGATCTTCAGAATCCATAAGGTCTAGTTATATAATTCTTACCTTAGATGATTCTTCAATATATTTTCAAGTCAATTTTGGTTGCTGCACTCCTTTTTTTATTGTGCCTATTTGATCTCACACAAATTGGCATTCATTAACTCATCATATGATCCTCTTGCTTTCATGAACGTGTTTGCTTGCTGCATTTGTTGGATGATAAGGCTACACAGATTTAAATAGTGCTGCCTTGAGCAACTATGCATATATGAAAAGTCGTTCAGTCGGCAGCGGCCAGACAACCGCAGGATGGATCCACAGATGACTGATCTTTGATGCCAGTTGTCTACTAATTTCATCTCATATTTTTCTCTATTACTTAGGCATTGTTTTTGTCCCTTAAGAAAGAAAAAAACTAAGCAAAAAACAGAGATGTAATTCCTTCAAAGCTAGCAGTGATTTATTTGGTATTCCCCTTTTTTATTTCACTTTCTGGAGGCATGTTTAGGTTCTCTCACTATTACAAGCATAAGTTGAAGGCCTTGCATAAATTATTTGCAAGATGAAGGAATGAATGCATTTGTGGTGTAAGATTTTTATTGTAAGATATTCTTGTCATACTTCCTTTAAGTCTCAGATTTGTGTTTACGTTGCAGGGCCTGCTATGGAGTCCTTCGCTTTGTCATGGAAAGTGGTGCCAAAGGTTGCGAGGTGAGTCTCTAGATAGCAAGAAATTGTTACATGCTTGCTTTTTGATGGCATTTTTCTTTTTAGAAAAGCTATCAAGCTACAGTATTTTGTATAATATCGAGTTTGTCTCACCGCTGAGCGACTGTTTTCCAGGTCATAGTGAATGGATAGCTGAGGGCTTAACGTGCCAAGTCAATGAAGTTCAGGGATGGTTACATCATCTCCTCTGGTCAATCAGTTAAAGAATACATTGATTCAGCTGTGAGACATGTCCTTCGGCAGGTAAGCTTTTTTCTTGTTAAATACATTTATCCAACTTATGTTTTGCCAATCATCTGTAACCCGATGTAGTTGGGAAAAAGGCTTAGTTGAGTTGAGTTGTATGTTTTGACAATCATCTGTATTGAAATTCAGGGTAGCCCAGATTAAAAAAAAAAAAATTATGGGAGCATACCGGGGAACTTGTATGGTTTTCTGAGGAAAATGCATCCAAGAAAATCTAGAAGTTCCTGAGTTCCCGAATGATCTTAAGAATGGATAAAATTGCTTCTTTGCTTTTATGAATCTCTTTGACAGAAGTTGTAATATCAAGTGTTTTCTGCCTCTGATTTTTTGGTGTTGTAGATTGAGAGTAGGTTGTCATCTGATGTTTATGCTACTATATATTACATTGTAGCTTAAAATAGAGATAAATGCCGTAGGTGCGGAAGAACTTGAATCTTCATCTTTCCGCTACAATTTCTTTATGGCATCGCACACTGGAGTCAGATACCACAATTAAAATGTATGGCCACTCATTTGATTTGACTCACTGAACCTGTGCAGGGAGCTCTTGGGATCAAGGTGAAGATCATGCTGGTTTGGGATCCCAAGGGAACCATGGTCCTACCACTTCATTGCTAGATTTGTTACAATTCACACCCCCAAGGAGGAAGAGGAGTTAACTCAGCCTCCTCTGATGGCCCAGGAAATTTAAATTTGTTTAGTAGACCAGAGTTTTGAGATTCATTACTTCTGCTGAGGGTGATGGATTTATGAAAAGTCCATGCTAGGGAACTAATTAAGCAGGTTTTTTGCAGTATATCTTGACGATGATAAATGTTCTTTCTTTTACAGTTTTTTCCCATTTGCAGACATGTCCATTGTTTCTTTACCTTGTTGATGAACCTGGATGGCTGGCCTTACTGAGGAGTGTAGGATTTTGATAATTACATGACTATTAATTTTTGATGTTATCATTGTCATGAGTATTGCTTCACGTAAACTGATACCCCAACCATCCAGCTATGCTGACGCTGATTGGAATAATTATTACTTTTTATGATCAGCTTCAGAGAAGTCATTTATAAAACTTTTTTTTGCGTTATATGGTGATTTATGTTTTGTTTGTAATACTTCAAAAATAGTTTTATATTGAATTAAAAAAATTAAAATATTTATAATTCAAAATTTTTTTTATCAATTAATTTTTACTTGTGTTTTAAAGGACTTTTGCTTGATGAGTGCTTATAAATTAAATTAAATTATAGCAAGCTTGTACCATGAGATAAAAAGATAAAAATGTGGCATTATAATACATTGGATGACAAAAAAAAAAAGTTTAAATATTAACTTTTATTTGAATTTTTAAGGTTACATGGTTAATTGGATCAGCTTATCATGATTAATTGGATCAGCAAATAGGTTTGAAACGTTGGTCAGGCTCGGGAACTTGGTTATTCACAGAAACAGATTTTCAGCAAGACTCAGTTATCTGTCTCAATGGGCTAGAGAGAGAGAGTTACCAAATTTAAAATTATATTAACAGCCCTATCGGGAAAAGATGGTGATGAAGAACCTAAATGGACTCATGATTCTGACGGGGCTTTGAGCCATGTTATGATTATCATAAATTATGATAAGTATAGGTAAATTGTGTAGCTGTGATGCAAGCATAGAAAAATAGTTTGATGATTTAGTAGTTAGATTTGTTGCATCATGATAACAACATGATTTCCAAACCATTGACGATGAACAAGCAGTCCAGTAAATATTATGTCCTATGGAGGAGAAAAAAACTATGCAGATAGATAGTGGTACCATATCAAGACAACCTCACCTCAAGAGCTGCTTAAACAATTTGAGTGATTGTAATCCATGACCATCCTTCCTAGTCTAGCTTCCTAGTCTAGTAAATTGAGTTTCTTTGTACGACAAAAAAGAAGAGGAGTTTCTACCAGGAAGAAACTGTAGAAAGAATTGGAGCAACAGGATAGAATGCTCTCCCTAAACTTATAAATCATGTACAAAAGCTGATCTGTCTCTCGCATTTCAACATTTCAACAACAGTGGAAATTAGGGAAACAAGCATGAGCTAATAGCAAGATTTTAGTATTTATTGACCACCTTTCTCCAAGAATGAACGAACGAATGAATAAACAATTATATGAAAGAATGAAATTGACTTCCAACCTGAACATGTAGATATGTATGTTGAAATCTGTACACAAACTTTCTAAAGTTACAAGTGCTGCATTAGGGATGTCTGGTGTCAAGACAAGCATGCATGAAGCTCACATATACCATGGAACTCTTCCCTCAACCACAAGCTTGGGAACCAACCAAACCTAACAAATACAGAAGCTGCAAGCTCCCACTATGTAAACCGATCACATCATCTCACATGATCATTTCCTCTCAAATCATCCTTCTGGCCAACAGACGATGGGTGCAACATAACTCAAGGAATCCAATAAGCACATGGAAAGGTAGATGGGATATTCATTTGTTCCACAATATATTAATTCTAGGAGCAGTCACCAAGTCAAGGTTATTTTTCACATGGAATGGTGTTGACCATATCATTTCAGACCATGGGTTCATGGTTTCATTTGTCGACAGAGTGATGTTGTCAGGCAATAAACTTTGATGATAAATCTACAATTTTAGCCGCTGCAAAAATCTTCACCTTTAGTGACAGCAAGGCCATTATACAGCATTGTTATCTCACAAGCTAACATAAAACAAGATTTGGTAACCATCACACACTTTCCAACTAAATTAATATTGGTAAAAGTACTACAGAACTGATTTGCAATAGGTCTTTCAAAAGGGCCAAAGTTTATATCCAAGGACAACCCTCCATGGGTAACAAGTTAGTGTTTTTCCATGCTTGTTTCCAGCAATACGAAAAATGATTGAATGAACATGCTAGCTATTATCATATGTTCTCTCTAAGCAGCGTCTAATTTGCAAATAATAAAACCAATGCAGAGAAGTTTCTAAGTCAAGTTTCTGGGACACTAGATAGTACATTGTCAACTTTTCTCTACCTCCTAGCTTACCAGCATACTTTGTCAGAGTATTTGCCCTGACAGATTCACATTTCATGACAATAAATTGCTAAGTTGACATACAGATAGGTTTACATGCGCATCAAGAATGGTTTACATATTTTACAAGTTCCTTCCACATGGAAATAACAAGTTTTTAATCTTAATTGTGTTTTTATCCCTCGTGTAGATGATTAAATTTTGAAATTCATGGCAATCACGTAAGAATGTCTAATTATAACCACAAACAACCACCAGTCACATGCACTGCTTTCCGTCATGAACTTGTCAAGTGGACCTTTATGATTTTGCAGTAAGTAAATTTCCATAAAAGAAATGATGACCAAGCGGAGCATTACTGTTATATTTATCAAATGATAAAGTGAAATACAAAATACCATGTCAAGAAGTAATGCAGCAAGGCACTGGCATGTTCTAGGCTTCAGCAAGAGTTGAGGTTTGACATGCGTCCATTAAAATGCAGTCTTCCAATGGAAGAACAGGAATACCTGCAGCAGAAAGATAGGCCTGATTGCATGGGCTTTCGGAAAGTGGAAGTAAAATCCGAGATTGACCTCAATATTGCAATAGCAAGCTCACATACATGGATGGCAAACTGTAATGCTAAAAAGTACATTGTACGTGTCCAAACCATCAGTTGCCTTCTATCAACAAACAATACTGGCTTAATCCATCAGAGATTCAACAGCATTATCATGTTCAGCAGCTCCAAAATATGGCAGGTCAGAGTTTACAGAGAACCATAGCCATCGTCTTTTCTTCACATAAATTAGACATGGTTGCAGTACAAATCCAATAAGCATTGCAACCAGGCTAACAATCATAACTTTGAAAGAGGCAAGTGCCAGAACCATACAAATCATCAGTGTGGGAGGAATAACCATCAAAATGCAACCAGTAGTTTCCAGAGGAATTCTGTAAGGCCGAGGAGCAGTTGGATGCTCAACTCGTAACACTATAAAAGCCACAAATTCCAAAATCATCCCAAAACAGTAAAGGAAATTCTCTGCAGCAACAATCTCTTGGAAGCTCATCCAGGACAGCAGAACCACACCAGAAGCAGAGACCAATATCCCCAGAAGAGGAGTGCCATAGCGGGACCTCTTGCTAAATAACTCCGGAAGCATCCCCCGTTCTGCCATACCAAGAAGTTGATAAGAATCACTGCTCATTTCTGCAACGAACATTCCCATGTTGGATAGCGCCGAAGCACCTTGGATCCACCATCTCAACCAAACCCCACCAAGAATTTGTGCGATATCAGAGAAATAACCATCCGTCCATAGCTCCCTATCAAGCTGAGTAGCTCCTGTTCCTATCAGGAGGGGATATAAGTACCCGAAAACAACCAAGATCAGTGCATACAAGAGGGCTTTGGAAGAGTTCTCTTTGGATTGTCAACCTCTCCTGCCAAAGTACTGATAGAATCCCAGTAGTTGAGATTCCAAAAGAGTGTATTCAGGTACAAATTCCAATCAACATTGTGCAAGTCGACTAATAACCACCTTGAAGGCTTCAGTTTGGGGATAGCCACCAATCCCATAAAAATAAATGGAAGGATAGAGAAGACCCCAAGAAAGACAGCTACCCATCCAACTATGGTCAAACCTCTGTAGTTCATATAAGTTAGAGCTACTGTTGGCATTAACACTGCCAATGTCCTTGGCAGCCCACCCCCCAAAGCCGGAATGCCAGACTTCAAATAGTCTAAAAAGAGAACAGGATACAGAGCATTGTCAATAACACCACTGAGCCATTTCATCCAACCTTGCTGGAAACCCCAGAAAGGCCCCAAAGCTGAAGAGACCCAGACAACGTACCCTCCATTCTCCGGAAACATTGTCCCCATCTCGGCAGTGATCAGTGCTTCCGGGATGCTCCATATGAATGGAAACACCAAGAAGCCGAGGATAGCAAGAAGGGGCCCAGCTGCCTTAACACTGTCCTCTATCCCAAAGGGCCCACCAGAGACCTCATAGAAGATGAGGAAGACGAGGGGAATGACTGAGACCTTCCGAAAATTGTCTACTATGGGAGTTCCTCCGCCGGGTCCCTGGTGCCTATTGCCACAGTACTCACCCATAGAGACAGAATAGCCTCTATTGCTTCCTGTGTTCCTCAATTTCTGCAAGCAGGAGCTACAAGATTAAGGAATTATACTGAATTGTACCATCTTCTTCAAAAAAAAAAACTTAAGGGCATGAGATAACAAAAAACAAAAATTGATTCTTTTAATCTTTCTTCAAGGTATCAACTTGGGGAAAAAAAAAAAAAAAACTAAGAGAACCAATTCATCAAAATCGGCTTTTTTTCCTTGTAAGTCGTCGGTTTAACTATTAGAAAGGAAAGAAGTCACGCCTTTCCTTAGAATTTATGGCAGATCCACCAATACCTAGAAATATCGGTTTGTCTCTTCCTGAAACAAATTAAGACACAGATTAGGGCTTTATGTCAACAAATTTTTTATCCCACGGATTCTCTCCATAAAACAACAGTAGGGTTCTTTTCAAAGAATATAATACAATAAAAAAACAAAATCTGCATTGCATAGAAATACAAAATTGGGAGATGAATTTCTCGATAGGCGATAAAAGATGAAGAAGAAGGCCATTTTTAAATCATTATATACTTTCAATTCCCTAGAGAAACCAAGCAAATTTCCCTCAAAGGATCAGAACAAAATCCGTTACTAAATTCCAATTTTCCTAGATGAAATCAAATCAGAAGCTTTGGAGATGAAATCAAATCAGAAGCTTTGGAGACTTATTCTATTCTAAAATGCACCGCATCCATCAAATGCGTCCTATACCCAGAAATAGATCTCAGAACGAATGCTCTGAAACACAAAGAAATCCCAAAGAAACAGGGAAAACTCCTACTGACCATCTATACTCAGAGGCTTTATGGGCTCGAGCTCGTCATTGACCCAAAGCTCCCTCTGCTTCTCTCTCTCGAGAGGGAAGACGAGTCAATGGAGACGAAAGTGGACAGCTTCGACCACCGATTCAAGCGCTGAGAAACGCACGTCGGCACGTGTGACGAGAGAGCAGGAGATGTAGCTCTCGCTTTTATAACTGGATCACCAGCACCATCGCCCTCGGAGCTCTTTTTCTCCAGCTTCTCTCGTCGGTCCGGTGCACGGAGGTGACTAAGAGAGCATGCGGGAGAGGAAATTGTCTCGTCGGTCCGGTGCACGGAGGTGACTCAAGAGAGCAGTTTTCCCTGAGAAACGATAAAAAATATACGGGCCCGTTTCACAAACAGGGCTCCGTGATGTGCTGCTCGGGGATTAAAATATGCAGGATGTGCATCATGCGTGATTATTACTCGTGTGCATGTTAAAAATATTTTTTATTATTTTGTATTATAATTTTTTAAAAAAATTAAAATTTAATTAAAATTTAATCTAAATATAAAAAAATTTGATTTATGATCCAGTCTAAAGCGAGCACGTTCCGATGAGCCTTGGGATGGCTTAGGCCTACTTTCATTTTCTAGTCATAATTGGTTAGATCATGTGAGCATGGACATAGTTTTTTAAGTAAAAAATGCACCAACATGGAGGTGCATGTTTCTAGCAAGAGAAATAAATAATTTATGACAGAACTAAGTTAATAGTTGACGATAGATCACCTTTCTCAAGCGTTCGATCATCTTTTCTGATGGAGCAAGAATCCTTCGAAAAGGTTTTTTTCGATCAGGGGTCCGTAAAAAGTTTCAAAGATCAAAAATTCTGACGAAACTCTTTGACACTCAAGTTAGTGTTTTGAACAACAATCATGAGCTTGAAAGAAAGCTCGAGAGACTTTGAAGGAAGTGCTCTGTATGAGCGTATATGTGAGCGTTATTGGCTCGAGTGTTTTAGCTCTTATATGGTCGGGATCCCTCTTACCTATTTTATGAATATTTATAAGACTTAAGGTGTAACTACCTGTCAGAGCATGTATGGTAAGGGCAGTAATAACAAGGTTTGCTTCTCTCGTGGCATATCAGAGTTGGTAGGCCAAGTTTCGTTAGCAAAGTTGGTGGGTCATGTCCCGTCAAATATGGTGGTCGCTTTAGGCTGATGCAGGTTTGCAGGGCCGTTACGGTATTCGCTAGACATATCCCTCATATCGCACGTCTATTGTCTTGTTTCGAATTATGGGAAGACGTGTGGACAGTGATGAGTGGTGGAGTAGTGGAGTCAGGCATGTGAGCCCCACGATGAGTCATACCCGGATGGCCGCTGGGGTACTGCTTGGATGTAGGGATGGCAACGGTCCGGGAATGGCTCGGGGCGGTCTATACCGGTCCTCGTTTTTGTTAGAAAAAATATCCTCGTTCCCCGCCCCATTAATCCGTTATAGTTAACGGGACGGGGACGAGGATTTTCGGCTGGATAAATGGATACCCACTGGATACCCGTTTGCTCGTTACATAAAAAATAAAATTATTTTATTAAATTTATAATTTATTAAAAATTAAAAAAATAAATTTTTTTAGGATAAGATAGAGACTAATCGAGAACAACCAAATGATGATATTGATATATTTAAGAGATTCTTCGACTTCTGGGATAAGGAAGAAGAGAATAAAAGTGAGGAAGAAAACAACTAACAAGAAAAAAAAATCAGAAAATAAAGATTTTCAACGCAACAACTGTAAAAAAAAGAATACATTCAAATTTTAAAGCAATAAATAAAGAGATATATTTTTTAAAAAATAAAAAAAAAGATGAGCATATAAGAGAGAAAAGACGTACCAAGAAAGAAAAAAAAGTGTTGAAGCATCGATGGGGCAGCGATTGGCGAAGATAGACGATGGACTGATGGAGCTAGGTTCTCGTCTGGTTCAGAACTTCATATCGAAGGAAGAGTAAGAAACGACTATGTGAAAGAAGGAAGGGCAAGAGTAAAGATTACATATTTATTTATTTATTTTTTATTTTTTAATTTTTAATATATATATATATATATATTAAAATTTAAATATATTATATTAAAGTTAATGGGGATGAGGATGGATAAAAGGGGATGGGGCAGGAAATATCGTCCCCGGGCTATTTATCCGTTTAGCCGTTAACGAAAAATTTTCGTTACCCGTTAAACCATTTAGACATAAGATTTTTTAACTCGTTAAAAATGATACCGATCGGGTAAATGGCCAAACGAAAAAAATTGCCATCCCTACTTAGATGGTTGTTGAGACTAACTTGGAGTTATGAAAGGTAGCTATGGGCGCAGCCTAGGTGGCCCAGTCGGAGTCCTATCTGGAAGGCCGGCTAAAGGGCGCAGCCCGGATAATCGAGTCGGATCCTATCCAAAAGGTCGGCTGGGTTTGCTCTTGAATGCATATAGTACGTAGCTTTCGAATTCATGCATGTAACTCTTGGATTCATGCACGTAACTTTTAAATTCATGCATGTAACTATGAAGAGGTAGCCACCCATCATATGGTTTCCAGCTCCATCAGCCCCATCAGGGAGCACCAGCCTCTGGCAAGCCTCCATGAGCGCTCATTGATGGAGAACCTGAGCGGACTGATGCCATGAAAGCGTATCCTTGATTTATCACTCCCACGTCCATGTCAGCCCTACCCATGAAGATATGACCCCTGGAGCTCCCTAACATGGCTCCAAACTTGGTGTCCACATGAGATCGAGACCACAAGCAGAGCTCTGGAGCATGGGAGTATACTTGCATTCCATGAAGCTAAGGTTGCGAGGGGCATCAGTCAAGGACTAGAGGTATGGGAATTGCACCCTGGAGAAGGAGAGGTAGAGATCAGTCCCATCATGATGGGACGAGACGGGCTAAGGTGGCTGCTCAGATGGCTTCTTGGCCACTGACTGCTTGTGCTTCTGGCAGCCACCGCCGACGGGTCATTCCGAAGGGAGCCTCCTTTGGTCCAGTACCTCCTGCAGGCCCTGCGGAAGTGCCTCGGCTCGGAAAAGTGAGCCTCGTAGATGTCGAGCACCTTCTCTAGCTTCTCCACTTTGCATTGATGATTCACCTTCAATACCAGGGAAGATGAGGCACTGATAAACAATTAGGAAGAAGGTTGGGTAGAGATGGTCAAATAAAAATGATCGAGTAGAAAAGGTCAACATCGAGGGCGTAGAGAAGGTCAACTCCGAAGGTCTAGTAGAAAAGTCGACTCCAAAGATCGAGTAGAAAAGACCGACTCCAACGGCCTGGTAGAGATTTATGTGCTTTATTGGCCCCATCAGATGCCCCTCATACTCCTGAGCTTATGCGACCGCATGCTTTGCATCCGCCAAGCAAAAGGAGTGTAAAACTCTTTGCCTTTGTACTTATCTTTGTATGCTAGCTTTGGTTCCGATTCCTTCATCGTAGAGGAATCCTTTTCTTTTTGCACTGCTTTCGATATTGATAATTTTTGTCTGCCCTATGTGGACTCATGACCGCACTTGCATGCTCTTTGAAGTTGCGCACTCGCTTGCTCGGAAGACTTTAAGCAAGGTTGGAGGCAGGTTAGTTACCCTTGGTTGGTTGAGAGCGGCTGGCAATCTTCTTCCGACTTGGAATCGAGAGGTGGGCATCCGTCAATTGTGAGCTGAAGTGTTGGTCTCTTCCAACCGTGAGCTAACTTGTGGTCTTCTTCCTTTAACGTGGAGTCTGAAAGTGGATGCCCATCAACTGTGAGTTGAAAAGTTGATCTCTTCCAACTGTAAGCTGACTTGGGTCTTCATGGCCGGCTGAGAGCGACCATCACTGTCAACTATGAGCCGAGGAGTTAATCTCTCCCAATTGTGAGCTAACTTATGATCTTCTTCCTTTGACGTGGAGTCTGAAAGTGGATGCTCGTCAACTATGAACCGAGGAGTTGATCTCTTCAACTATGAGCTCATTGGATCTTCTTGGCCTACTGAGGGTGACTTGTTGCCATATGCTGACTTAGCGTCGAGAGGCCTTTTCGTTGCCATCTATTGACTTGGAGTCAGGAGGACTTTTTGTTGCCATCTGCTGACTTGGAGTCAGGAGGTCTTTTTTTCTAGGGGTTGTCGAGACCGATTCGGGGACTGCTGAGACCAACCCAAGGGTTGCTGAGACCGGCTCAGAGGCTATTGAGATGATCTTAGGATTGTTGAGACCAACCCAAGGGCTATTGAGATCGATCCGGGGGTTGCTGAGACTAACTCGAGGGCTGCTGAGTCCGACCCGGGGGCATCCGATGACTATGAGCTAGGAGGTCGTCGTCCAGCGACTGTGAGTCGGAAGGTAGATGTCTCCCAACTGTGAGTCCACTAGAGTTGTCCAACGTAGAGTTGAGAAGTTGATCTTCAGCCCATGAAGTGAGTTAGATGATGAGACAGCATGCTTGGAGCTTCTTTGTGAAATATCTTGGGGAGAGTTTGTCTCATTCTACTTATTTGGATACTTCAGTATGTTGGCGATATGTCCCCTAGAAAATTATAACTGAAGGTAGAAGGTGCTGGTGCCCTCACTTGGGCTCCTTCCCGTGTCGTCGTCTGTAGGAGGAGAGACCATTTGGATGACGAGTGGAAGATCGAGGCCGCTTGGGAGCTTCATGGTAATGGTGCTCTTGCTGGTGAGCTTGATGGCCATTCTGGAGGCATGGCAATGGAGAGATCTCCCATCAGTGGAATGATGGCTAGCCTGAGCAGCAACCATTGGGGGAGTGGAAGCTCCTAGAGGCCTTACGGTGGTGCTCTTGCTGGTGAACTTGATGGTCGTTCTAATGGTGCTTCAGTGAGGCATAGCAGCAGTGAGTCTCCCGGTAGGGAGACCTCACGCCAGTGGAATGACGGTTGGCCTGAGTAGCAGCCATAGGGAGAGTGGAAGCTCCTGGGGGCCTCACAGTGGTGCTCTTGCTGGTGAGCTTGATGATCGTTATGGCAGCGCTTCAGTGAGGTATGGCGGTGGTGAGTCTCCTGACAGGAAGACCTCATGCTAGTGGAATGATGGCTGGCTTGAGCAGCAGCCATAGGAGGAGCGGAAGCTCATTGGAGCCTTATGGTGGTGCTCTTGCTGGTGAGCTTAATGGCCATTTTGGTGGCGCTCCGGTGAGGCATGGTGGTGGTGAGTCTTCTGGTGGGAAGATCTCCCGCCAGTGGAATAGCCGATATGAGTAGCAGCCGTAGGGGGAGCGAAAGCTCCTGGGGGCCTCATGGTGGTGCTCTTGCTGTTGAGCTTGATGGCCATTCTGGCGGTGCTTCGGTGAGGCATAGCGGTGATGAGTCTCTTAGCGGGGAGACCTTACGCCAGTGGAATGATGATTGGCCTAAGCAGCAGCCGTAGGGGGAGCAAAAGCTCCTAGGTGCTACTGTGTAGCCACAGAATATTGCTCCTACAACTTTTGGATAGCTGTTACTAGTGCTTGAACTTATTGGGTGAGGGTGGCAAGCTAGTTCGGCTGGATGGTCTAAGATGGTGATGATGATGGAGCAGAGAGGCTGGCTTCCTATTGCTTAGCTCATTGTAAGGGTTCTCCCATGCGACTAGTAGAGACCTCTTGGGCTCTTGTTATCACCATCTTTTTTGATCTAGGGGGAACAAGGATCTGCAGGCTAGCATTGCTGACAATCCATACTCTGCCCCCTTACCTAGCATGTCAATCTGTTGATGTCAGATCACCTTCCTCGATCGTCCATGAGCGTTTAGTCACCTTCTCCGATGGAGCAGGAATTCTCCAGCAAGCTTCTCTCGATTGGGGGCCTGCAAAAAGTTTTAGGGACCAAAGATTCCTACGGGAACCCTCCGACGCTCAAGTTAGTGCTCTGGATAATAGCCATGAGCTTAAAAGAAAGCTCGAGAGACTTGGAAGGAAGTGCTCTGTGTGAGCGTATATGTGAGAGTTATTGGCTTGAGTGTCTTAACTCTTACCTTGTCGAAGGTCCTTATTCTCATTTTATAGATGTTTGTAAGACTTGAGGTGTAACTACCTGTCAGAGCATGCATGGTAAGGGTAGTGCCAGTAAGGTTTATTTTCCTCATGGCATGTCAGAGTTGGTAGACCAGGTTCTATCAGATGTAGATGATTGTAGCAAAGTTGGTGGACCAGGTCCTATCAGGTGTGGGTGGGCGTAGCAAAGTTGATGGGCCAGGTTTCGTTAGATATGGGTGGCCGCTATAGGTTGCTGCAAGTTTGCAGGGCATAAGCGGCCGTTACGGTGTTCGCCAGACATGTCTCTCATGTCGCACATCTATTGTCCTCTTCTAGATTGTGGGGTGACGTGCGGACAATGGTGAGTGGTGGAGCCAGGCACATGGGCCTCACAATGAGTCCTACCCGGGTGGCTGCTGGGCAGTGCTTGGATGGTTGCTGCGACCGACTTGGTGCTGCGGAGGGCAGCTGGGGGTGCAGCCCGGGTGATCGAATCGGGGTCCTACTCGGAAGGCCGGCTGGAGGGTGCAGCTTGAGTGGCCGAGTTAGATCCTACTCGGGAGGCTGGTTGGAGGTGTAGCCCGGGTGATCGAGTTGAGTTCTACTAGGGACGTCGGCTGGGGTTGCTCCTGGATGCATATAGTACGTAGCTCCCGAATTTATGCACGTAGCTCCTGGATTCATGCACGTAGCTTCTGAATTCATGCATGTAGCTATGAAGAGGTAGCCACCCTTCACGTGGGTTTCTAGCTCCATCAACCCCATCAGGGAGCACTAGCCTCTAGCAAGCCTTCATGAGTGCCCGTTGATGGAGAACCTGGGCGGGCTGACGCCATCGAAGCTACCACCTAGTGTGTATCCATGGCTTATCACTCCCACGCCCATGTCTGCCCTACCCATGAAGATATGACCACTAGAGCTCCCCAACATGGCTCCTGATGTGGCTGATCCAACCATTAGAGAATCTGAAGGAAGGAAATTGACAGAACCCCCCTTTGGCCTCTAAAGGGCCCTTCGGCCACGATAGCGTTTATGGCCTCATAAAGCCACACACACCCAATTGCTCTAAGGTATTTATTGCCTTATTAAAGGCATATATGGCTGCCACGTTCAAACATTTATGGCTGCCACGTTGAAACATTTATGGCTGCCACGTTGCTCACCTCCAAGGCCGACACCTCCAAGGCCGAACCCCGATGGCTGACACCTCTAAGGCCGAACCCCGATGACCGACACCTCCAAGGCCGACACCTCCAAGGCCGAACCCCGATGGCTGACACCTCAAAGGCCGACACCTCAAAGGCCGACACCTCCAAGGCCAACGTGCATACAATTGCTCCAAGGCATTTATTGCCTTATTCTCTCCCTATATAAAGGCATTNCCGACGCTTTTTAAAGCGTCGGAACGATTTACCCTAATTATATTAGTCACGGCCCCTCCCCCCCCCCCTCCTCTCTCTCTCTCTCTCTCTCTCTCGGGATTTAAGCCTGCCGACGCTTTTAAAGCATCGAACGATTTATCCTAATTATATTAGTCATGCCCCCTCTCTCTCTCTCTCTCTCTCTCTCTCTCTCTCTCTCGGGATTTATCCTCCCCCCCCCCGCCGCCTTAGCCTCAGATACCCTAATTCCAACCGCCTCCCCTCAGATAGCCCTAGCCCTAATCACGGAACCACCGCAGCCCCCCTCCTCCCCCTCCCCACCAGAGCCCTAGCCCGAGATCCTCACCACTCATCGCCCGATATTTCTTCTAACTTTGCGTGGCAGCCCCTCTCCCCCCCTCCTCCCCACCAGAGCCCTAGCCCGAGAGCCTCCCCACCCGCAGCCCCTCTCCCCCCCTCCTCCTCACCAGAGCCCTAGCCCAAGAGCCTCCCCACTCGCCGCCCCCTCCCCCCCTCCTCCCCACCAGAGCCCTAGCCTGAGAGCCTCCCCCCTTCCGATACCCAACCTTCTCTCTTTCCATGATTAACTCTAACCGATCTTCGATGACTCCTTATCTTCGACTCCCTCTCTCTGTCGATTTCTTGGAAGCGCCGCACTGGGTCTCATCGAAACCGATTTTGGCCGTCTCAAATCCCCCCATCGTTCATCGACTTGCTTTGAGATCTCCGGGGTTCGAGAGAGAGAGAGAGAGCTGGACGTCGATCGCAGCGAGGGGAGGACACTCTATTGTTTGACTGGTAAGGCCTTTTGTGGATGATTATATTTATAGTCATAATATTTACACCACGTTGATTTAGATGCATCTTTTACTGTTACCCAAGCTCTTCATATTTTTGTTGCGCATTCAGCAGCATCTAAGTTTTAACATACATCGGAGCTGACAACCGCATCGGGGAGCGGCTTTGTTTGACTGGTAAGGCCTCTTGTGGGAATGTAACAGGATTTAAAAAAATAGTAACAGGATGGCTTTGTTTGTGTTATCTGGAGCATATTGGGGTACTTAGGCTCTGTTTCACAACAGATTCCTGCTTAGTTTGCCGTGGAATTTTTTTCCTTGTACATGGTTGCTTTGGTATGTCACCTGATAATTAGCCAAGTGTTCGTGGAGCAAAGTTTGCCCCCGTTAGGCATTCTAGGGATGTGCCCGAATAAACTTAATTTAGGTTCTTCTGCACTTGCTTCTATTCAAGCTCATGCTCAGCATTCTATTGTGGGGCCATCTGATTTGATTGAGGTGAATACCTTCTTTGAGTTTCCTTATGTTTGGTAAATAGATTTTGCATCATAAGAAGTTATTGTGCAATGAATGTTCTTTATATGCATTTGAGTTTTTTTTTTTTTTTTTTGCTTTCTTAACTTCTGCTTTTTTAATAAGGTGTTTGTGTTATTTTTTTTTTTAATAAGGTGTATGCATTTCCTTGAATTTTATATGGATAATAGATTGAGTTCTGCACATACCTTGTATATGTGTTCTTATTTTGGATGGTGGGTTATTTGTGATAGTAGGTAAGCATGTTATTTGTAATAGTAGGTAAGCATTCACTGCAGCAATAGTTTCTTGTGCCATGAGATGGCATTACTAGGATTCAGTAAACCTGTGGAGGATTCTTGTAGTAAAATTGCTCATTTTCTTGTTTGGCTAGTGGATTTAGATTCTTCCTCAGCTTCTAATACAACTATGACTTACGGATTGCCACTAACATTGAAAATCATATGATTTCTTGCTAATACCCATACTATTAATTCTTTGAGTTCCAATGCGAGATGCATCAACTCTAGCTACACATTTACCAAAAAAGCATGCTTCTAATGCCAGCATCTACATGTAACATCATCCAATATTTGACCAGTATGGACCCATACCATGATATTTTTCAAGCTTTGACATTGATTACCTAACCACTACTCAATGGCTTCATACAAACTCCAAATTTCTAAAATCAGCAATAAAAACGGCTCAAGTCTTTTCTTACACCTAAATCTCCCACTCTTTTCTGTTAATATGTGCTATCTTGACTGCATCAATCAGTCTATACATGATGCAAGAACAATCTGCAATACATGAACACTTTTAATATTTGGACTCCTAGCTTCATTTTATATTTCCTTCTAACCACCCCCTACCACCAGAAAACCTGCCACCTGATCTCATCAACAAGTCACCATCTAAGACACTAATTTGTTATCATCTGAACTTAATCACACCTTTTCCCGAAAACAGACTCGCTAACTAGCCTTTCCAATACAAGGCCCATTTGAGGTAATGCAGGGGTCCTGTCACCACTAAACACCAAAACAACTACATTTCCGAACTACTTAAAGCCAATCCTAGCATCATTAACCACAACATCCTTAGGTCACTAAATGGTTCTAATCTATAGAATGTTTACAATATCCAGATCAAATAACAACTATTGTGACATGGACATAGAACAAAAGCTAGATTTAGATCAAAATAACAACTATTTATAGCTCTAATAGATTATCATGAATGTTAGTTTGGCCCAAGGAAAATAAAGGATAACTTTCTTCACATTTATAGATGGTGAATTCCCATTTCATTTCATCCAAAATCAAAGAAAAGATGTCCATAAAGCAATGACTCTTCAGCATTTTAAATAGTCATTTTCATCTCTCAAACCGGTAATTTTATAAACACTGACTCTTTAGTTTTGTTAAATTTAACCAATGAGATAGAAGTTTCCTACAAGTCCATATTGATTCAACAAGGAAATAATAAACCAGACATTTTACTGTGAATTTGATTTTATTTCCTACAAGTCCATATTGAATTCCCATTTCTTTAGTTTTGTTTATTTGATTTTATTTCGGCGAGAGCTTGCGATTCTTTCTTGTTGAAGGGGATAAGACAGGTTTTACTGTGAAGAACTCATAATAGTTATGCGATTTAATGGATCAGCGAACCTATATATATTTATATATTCTTGTCTACATAGGTTTAGGGATGAAATTCGAGCAGTAATATGATTCTTGATTTGGAAAGAAATCATTTATTGAGGGAAAGTTTCAATTTCTGTATGAAAACTAGACTTTTAGGCTATATTTCTTTTTTTACAAAAACATATACAAGTGGATGACGACGGCAACAACAACAACAATGTCCTGATCCCAAGCTAGTTGGAGCAGCTTAATGAATCCTTTCCTTAATTTAGCTTGGTTTTGAGTGTTATATATATATATGAAGGTCTAAAAATTTTGGATTTTTTAATCACTCCCTCACATATAATTTTGGTATCTTAATTTTTTATTTTTTTTGTTTTCTTGTACTTAGACACATCTTTATGTTTTATGTGCGCATGCTGAAATATTTAAGATGTCCTCTCTTTAATTTGTCTTCAACTTATTTTATCTTTTATTATGTAGCACATATATACTTAAATTGCATCCTATAAGTCACAGATAAAATGAAGTTTCTAAGCATAACATTTTTGCTTATTTTAATCAAAATTTTATATTATTCACATGCCTTGTTGACGTTTGGTGCATAATTGTTAATGTATTCACTTCCTTCTGAGTGGATATTTATATTAACTTATCAATCTAGATGACTTTGGTAGTTATATAATGACAAATAAATATGTTTTGAGCCTTAAGAATAAATGTTTGGCTTTCATAGGCACTTCACACTTGGTGAATCCTCTAAAATTGTATTTTGTTAATGATAAAATCAATGAGGAAACACTGACTACAACATGTTAGAAATTTTGTATTACATAACAATGTCAAAATAGCTTTTCAAAGGAAAACAAAATCTTACATATACATGTATGTATGTGTGTATGTATGTATGAAGAAGTCTAGATTTTGTAAGTATCAATTAGATCTCTTTGTACCATTGTGTATCCTGTATGTTTTAATTCATACAAAGCTATGCAAATTATACTAAGTCAACACATATTCCTACTATGCGAAAGATATGCTTTCATCATGTGGCTATAGTATTGTAGGTATCATATGACAGGGTGGAGTGCATAGTGACAATCTTTAAAAAAGTGTATGTGGTATGCCTGTAGTCAAGGGATCTTATATGTGATATGCAAGGCACTTATGCAATTATTAGTTTTAAATTTTAAGGAATAAATATATATTTAATTCAAGAAAATAATAACAATAACAACTAAAACTCAATGCGCTCCCGTTAGTGCTTAATGCCTATAAAAATTTGTTGTTGTTGTCCCTCCAGCCATGATTTTAAATGCCAATACCAAAAACTGTTCCATTTTCATCGATATGGTGCCAGTATCGATGATGTGCACCAAACTAGTATATTCTGAAAAATTAAAATGCCAATAGCAACCAGTATGGTTAGTACGTCACTTTTGGTATGCACCAGTGCATAGATGGTGCATATTGGTACAATTGTTTTATTGTCCCAACATCAGTGCCGATTTTGCTCTAGAATGGTATGTTACTGGACATACCATTCTGTTTTAGTAGTTTTTGAAATCACCAAGCGATTCTTTTTCTTTTTGAATTTTTGTTTCTTGCCAGAATTTGTGGTGGCGTAGAGTTTTGATTGCCTTTGTAATTTGAGTCTTTATGTAGCTTAAATCCTTACAATTCATGCATATTAGATTAAATAGATTGAAGGCATTACCACTATTTTCCGATTATTTACTCCCCTAAGTAGTCTAATTTTCTTTTGTATTTGTTAGTGTTGCATTACATTTTATTTCATACAATTGCCATTAGTTCTTTCTTCTTGCATTAGCATCTTTCTAGATGAGCATGTAAATCTCCCATTAGGTCTGTACAGTGTCAAAATGGGAAGCCCTTACTAGGAAATGTTTGGTAGTTGCACACATAAGGCAAAGAATGTTCTTTATAGAATTTGTACGACATAACAAGTTTTGTTTCTTCTGAATCGACATTAGAATTATTGTAGAGTGCATTAGAAGCAAGCTATTCCAATTGGGACTTGTGAAATCTTTTTAGACCAAAGCTGTAAATGTCGTTGTTTGCTTGATTGATAGATTACTAGCTTACTAGCTTTGCATTGGATGGTGAAATCTGGAATTCTCTAAAGTGGAAAAATCTCATTTGGTCATCCTACAATATTGTTTGCTTGATCCACTAATTTATGCTTAGTGTTGCTGAGCGAAAGCTCATTAAACTCTGTTGTTGAATTTTTTTTTTTTTTTAAACATAGAGAAGTAAAATGGGATCTGGGTAGAAGCAAGAAGTCACCAGCCAAAGTATTTAGTTATCTCATTAGTTTAGTTTTGACCATGTTGGTAGTTTGTAAATGTTTGTCAATTTCAATGACGTTGGACTATGTGATTATTAACATTTTGTTAGCAGTAAACTGATTTAATGAATACTAATTCAATTTTTATTACTTAAATTAAATATTGATATGTTGTGATAGATACCTTGCATGCCATGGGACATGTGGTAGATTGTTGCGTCCTATATCCACCTCAGTCTGGGGCATGACAAGTACAATGTCAATGCTGTATACTGGTACAAAAAAGAAAATTGTTGGCATTGATGTCTCTTTGATAACTTGGCAATATCTCTCTCTTGTTCAGTCTATATCTTAGGCGATTTGGATGTATTAGAAAGCTAACTCCATACCAGATGTAATGAAAGTGGTTCCATATGTGAATTTTATTAGTATTTCTTGGTAAGGCTCTATTGGACTGATATACATTGGATTGATCTTCCAAATGCAGTATGATATAAAAATTGGATTTTAAGTTTATTAGAAACTTGTCGGTCAAGTATCACCTTATATTCTTCCATGAAGAAATGCCTGGTAATCCTACCAGTAGATCTTATCACAAATCTAAGAAGCTGGTCTGCTTGTTTAGATATGGTTTTTGGAGTAGTGATGCTATTTTGAGCTTTGGAAAGACTTTTGTTATACAATTTACCTCTATAAGACCTCCTTCTGCATATGTAAATCCGCCATGGTTCTACCATCACCCTGAATCTGGAGATGCAGCATGTATGGTGCAACGTCCAAGAGGTGAATTTATTGGAACTACACCAGACTGAGACTGCTACAGTGCAAGTTAAACTTTCTGGATGGCATATTAGTCATTAGCCATTGTAGCTCATGGATAATATAAGCAGACAAGTATTACTATTTATCCCACTTTGTTAACCCACTTTCTCAAGTCCACTCTTTCCTTGATATATATCTCATATTTCCATATATATAATGTCATGTACGAGCTTTTATTTCCTCCTTTTGATCATGTGATGTCGTACCACAAACACCTAGGATGGCATTCCAAGGACCACAGGCATGGGAAGAGAAATTTGGAGCCCACATTGAAGACAGCATCCTATGTAGCCAGATTGTTCCATCTGTGACAACAAGTAGACTTCCATGGCATTTTAAGCTAGCCCTAAGTCAATAGTCATCGATCTCTAGTTTTTCATTCATGTTTGGCTTTTAATAGATGGGCGATTCAGTACAATTTAGATGGGTGATGGTCATAACCGTTCACATTTGCAGGCCATTTTTTTTCAAGTTTAGTGAAATATATTTTCGTCTCAACTTTGACTCAAAATTGGTTTTGGTTTTAGATTTTTGATTGTTGCAATTTAGCCTATTATATTTTTGATTTTTTGATTGTTGCAATTTAATTTTTGCCTGCAGAAAGGCCTGCCAGGGAAAGATGGACACGTATTTAAAACCACCTACATAACCTGAGGAATATAAACATGTATTTAAAAACATGCTGCATTTTTATTTTATTATTTTTTAATTTCATTGTTTTTGAGGGTAAGAATAAGGCAATCTCTAAATGAGAGGGTCCCAAAACAAGCAAAGTACACATGGTCCTACACAATCAAAGCAAATCATTTCTCTTCTTCATTTTAAGAGACTTGAAATGCAGCATCATATTCTGCTAAATTTCGAAACAAATACTACGTCCAAGAAGAAACATCCAGGCTTGCTTCTTAGACTAGCTACAACATCGATCTTATATCTAAAATTCTAAATGAGAGAGATTTATGATCAGCTTATTATATATCTAGAATATATAGGAAACATGGCCAGCTACGACAAACAGTACTGAAGGTTCCACTACCCCAATGCAAAGATTTCCCGGCTTTAATTAGCTTCTATTTATGACTTAGAGGGAGAGAATTAAGAACCACGCGGTGCAAAGCATTGCTGCTGCTTTTTAGCCTTTAAACTAGGCCCTTGGTCTTTCCTTCAGTCCAAACAACGTATTAGTCCATGAGCTACAATGGCTAATATTATCCATGAGCTAAATAAAACTGTGTGCCTACTCTGTTAACCCACTTTCTCTTCCACCTACCAATATCCCTTTGAACAACCAAATTTTTAACGTATGCATAATAGGAAAAAACCCATTATTTTTACCGCATAATATACATTACTATTTATTTTGACATATGCCTGCTACTAAATGTTGAACACTAATGATGATGAAATACGTGCAGGATATTGAATAAAAGTTGGTTGTTTATCGATCATTTATCCTAAAATGGATAAAAGTTGGATAAATAAACCAAGAAATACTAAAGAATATTTAGATGGAGTTCGTGATTTCATTAAATTTGGTATGGATAAAAGTAGTTTGAATGGAAAGATCTCATATCCATGTCGACGATGTGTTAACAGTTCTTATCTAGATCCACAAACCATTGAAGAACATTTGATATGGAATGGTTTTGCTAGAGGTTATACTCGGTGGATTTTTCATGGAGAATGTATGTTGCCAATATTAAGTTAATCAACCCTCCTCGTCTGATATTGGATCTGGTAATATGAAAGATAACCTTGCAGGAGATGATATGACAGGTTTGATCACAGATGCTTTTTGACATGGTGTTCAAAACTTTAGAGGTTCATCTAATATACATGAAACGGGTGGAATATGTGATGGTTCTACATTTATGGAACAAACATTTGTTGAGGAGCAGATGCAATCATCAACTACTGAGTCAGCTTGGTATCATAATTTGATTAAAGACACAGATGAACAATTATATCCGGGTTGTTTGAAATTTTCTAAGATCTCTTTTCTTATACATTTATTTCATATAAAATATATGAATGGATGGTCCGGAAAGAGTTTTACCATGCTCCTCAAATTACTAAAGGATTCATTTCTAGAAGGCTCCGGTTTATCATCCTCTTATTATGAAGCAAAGAAAGTTGTTAACAAATTGGATCTTGGATATCAAAAGATCCATAGTTGTCCGAAAGACTGTATGTTATATCATGGTGAAAATGCTGATCGAGAGTAATGTAATGTTTGTGGATCTTCACGATGGACAACTCATGAAGAGGATGAGGATGATGTAACGAACAAAACAAAAAACCGATGAAGGTATTGCGTTACTTTCCTCTAATTCCTTAATTGAAAAGGCTATATTCATCATCGAAAACAGCTTCATTAATGAGATGGCATGATGAAGGGCGTACGAAGGATGGAATGTTGAGACATCCAGCAGATAGTCTAGCATGGAAAGCATTTGATACTAGGCATTCTGATTTTGCCTCTGATATTCATAATTTCGGTTGGGTTTAGCTTCAGATGACTTCAATCCTTTTTGGACTCTAAATTCTACATATAGCACTTGGCCAGTTGTTCTAATACCATACAATTTGCCACCATGGTTGTGCATGAAACAATCCTCACTTATCTTGTCAATGGTTATTCCAGGTGATAAGGGTCCAGGAAATGATATTGATATTTTTCTACAACCTTTAATAGAGGAATTGAAACAGTTATGGGAAGGTGTCGATGCAATTGATGCTTCAAATGGTGAAACATTTAAACTACGGGCAGCTTTGTTGTGGACTATTAGTGATTTTTCAGCATATGCCAATTTATCTGGCTAGAGTACAAAGGGAAGGGTTGCATGTCCTTGTTGTGCAGATTTGACACATTCAATTTGGTTAAAACATGGAGGAAAATTTTGTTATATGGGTCATCGTCGATGGTTAGAACCAAATCATCCGTTTCGTTTTCAGAAAGATTTATTTGATGGTACCATAGAATTGGGATGTGCACCAATTCCACCTTCTGGAACTAATGTTCGTATACAAATGGATTCCATTAATTACATATATGGTAAATTCTCAAAGTCTTCTACAAAAAGAAGAAGGAATGATCAAGAAGGATTGTCAGAAGAAGTGACTATTAGTAATATGGATGCACAAGTATTTGAAGATTCAGATAATTTTTTTGAAAAAGAAAATGAGGAAGATGTACAGATAACATGTACAAATCAGCCTAGCAAGCATTTATGGAAGAAAAGGAGTATCTTTTTTGACTTACCTTATTGGGAACATAATCTTATTCGGCATAATCTTGATGTCATGCACATAGAGAAGAATGTTTGTGATAATCTACTTGGAACATTGTTGAATCTTGATGGAAAGACCAAAGATAACATGAAGGCACGGTTGGATTTAAAAGAATTGGGTATCCGACCGGAGCTTCATCCCATTATGCTTGCTAATGATAGAACTTATTTGCCTCCTGCATCTTATACAATGTCTCCTCAAGAAAAAAATTATTTTCTTGCAGTATTGAAAAATATTAAAGTACCTGATGATATGCATTAAACATTTCAAGGTGTGTGCATCTTAAAGATATAAAATTTCTAATCTCAAAAGTCATGATGGTCACATATTGATGCAAGATATCTTGCCAATAGCTTCAAGATCATCAGTGCCTAAACAAGTTATTACAGTTATAATTCGACTATCATCATTCTTTAAGGCATTATGTTCAAAAGTTATTGATCCTGGAGAGCTTGATCAGTTGGAGTCTGATGTTACTATTACACTTTGTCAGATGGAAAAGATTTTTCCTCCTGGATTTTTTACTATTATGATACATTTACTCATTCACTTAGCTTTGGAAGTTAAGCTTGGTGGACCGGTACATTATAGATGGATGTATCCTATTGAGAGGTACGATAGAGGCTGATGTATCCTACTGATCGATCCACTATAATTTTTAATAAAAGTAGCATCATAATTATGCTATATTTAAAAATTAATTTATATTGTAGGTACCTTGTGCGATTGAAAGATTATGTATGAAACAGAGCCTATCCAGAGGGTTCGATTGCAGAAGGATATATTGCTGAAGAGTGTTTGATATTTTGTTCAAGATATCTTCAAGATGTAGAGACAACATTTAATAGACCTCAACGGTATAGTGATTTCGTACATAATGCAGAATTGTATAAGTTTTCAACTGCAGATAGAGTCTTGGAAAAAACTGAAAATATGTATTGGATTCTAAATCAATGGCACAAGCACATCGTTATGTGTTACTCCATAGTGAAATAATATCTGACTATCGTAGGTCAGTATGATTTATTGTATTTTACGTTTAAATATCATATCTTATTTTTGTTCTAAATGAATAAAGTAAATTTTATGCAGCAAATTTTTAATGTCTCAACGACAAGCTAATCATGGCACTCGACCTAATCCAAGGATTGAACAGCGATGGTTAGTCGAGTTATTTCCTGAATGGCTTTCAAAACAGGTTTGATATATACTTAGAGAATATATGTATAGATTTAGTATCAAATAACCTGTTAACATTCCTTTTTATTTTCTAGGTATCAATGATGATGGAGAGAAATTTTTTAGCTGAATTAATAGCCTTGGCTCGAGGACCTAACAAAGTTGTCAATAGATATAATGGTTTCATAATCAATGGTTTTAAATTCCATACTAAAGATCATGAGAAATTTAGAAGAACATAGAATAGCGATGTTATGGTGGAAGCAGATGGAAAAACTTATTATGGTGCACTAAAAGATATTTATGAGTTAGATTACTACGGAATCTTTAAAGTCATATTATTTAGATGTGACTGGGTAGATATAAACTCATCAAGGGGTTTGAAAAAGGATACAAATGGATTTACACTTGTAAATTTTACAAGGTTGATACATACTGGTGCCTTATTGAAGGATGATCCATTCATTTTTTGTTCTCAAGCTCGTCAAGTATTTTTTGTACAAGATGCAAAAGATAAAGATTGGGCTACTGTTATTAAAACAAAACCGAGGGACTTATATGATATGGGAAAGCAGTTGGAAGATGATAAAGATGATGACACTTATACGCATTCAATGCGATTCAATTTTGTACCGGTTGATGACATACATGCGACGGTATCCTTGGTTAGGACAGAATTTGAAGGAAATGATAATGCTTGATTCTTATTGTTGGTATTAAATTTTGTACTATAGTGGACTTTCTTAGAAATTTTGTGATGCACTTCGGCCGTACTCTCAATATCCAGATTTCTTCTGGCTTATAAAAACTCTTTTGTTTCAGCCTTCTTTCTACCTGTCTGGATTTACTTTTAATATTGTGGTTTGAGGGTTCGGTTCGGTTCTGTTCTCTTCATTGGTTGGTAAGGGTTTCCATGTAAACTATATATATTTTTCCTCCTTTCTAACTCTTGTAGTATCAATCAACTTATTGAGGATGTTGTACCTATCATTTCAACACTTCTTTTTTTTTCTTTTGAAGGATGGTATAAGCATGATTGGTAAGTTTCATTCCAGAATTAAACTTTGTTTGGTGAATGGACTTAGATTCTTCCGTTAGTAAGCATTTATGAACATTCATCTTCATGAGATTCATATTTCCAATGAGATGTCTTTGATGCAACTTTCTCACAATCCTATATACTGTTGATTTTTTCTACTAACATTCCATTTCTTCCATTAGGTGTTGATTTTAAGGTAAAGATTGTTGACATTGGGGGGAAACGATTGAAGCTTGCAATCTGGGATACAGGTACGTATTTTCTCATTTTTGTTTGAGAAATTAAATGTTGAAATTGGCAAGTATCCCATTTCAACATTTAATACATGTACGTATTTTCTCTGTCCATAAAATTCTTGTTTTGTTTCCCACAAGCCTTGTTTTGTATCTAATGAGTTGTTTGTTTTCCTGGTTTTGGGCATGAGCTCTTAGTTTCTTGTAAGGTGGCAGCTTGAGTGGCAAGCCTTGAAAAGTCTGCTCTTCATTTCTGTTTACTTCTGTTTTGTCCTTGCTTGTTTGGTGTTCTGTCAGCATCTATCAATCTCAAATGATGTCCTTAGGGCTACTTTTAAGATTTTTTTGATTTGTATTTTCTATTTGGTTTTTTGGTTCTCTTCCAGCAGATTTTGAATTGTCGAGTTCACATGAGTGATCTCCTACTATAATTGGATGGTTGCAGGCTAGAATAATATTCTTGATGGAGGTTTGCAGGTGCACTTCTGCTTGTGCTTGTTGTGTTCCTAGGTTTTGTTCTACTGAGATGATGAGATAATTGCTAGGCTTCATCTCTTCTGGCTTCAAGATTACAGATAAAATGATAAAAAGATTGGAATTTGGAGCAGAAATGCTTGAACATACCTAAACTCATAGGAGTGGTCATTTACCTATTTAACAGGCTCCAAGTGCTTGTGATGTTAAATTCACAGATGGGAACCTTCTTTTTTCTTTCACAGTCAAACTTTGATAGATTCATTTAGAACATGTGGGGCATTTGAGATGTGGTATCATCATTAAAATACCTGTAGATATATAAGCTGCGGATAATATTTAATCTACAGGATCAGTAATGGCTATACATGCATAAAAATTTCATGGAAAACAAAGATTCTTTAAGTGGAAGTTTGGATAAAGTAATCTAATAATATATTAGACATGTGACCATCAAAGTATAAGCAGGCACCACTCACATGAAGTGGTGAGATCATAGGTGGAACACCCTTTTCTCATATGCATTATCTGATGCTTTTATTATTTTTGTAACTATGGAATATGTGAAATTCATATTGGGGTTAATGCTCATGATGCTATAAATTTGAAGAATGTGGTCTATAAAAGGGCTGGGGTGTCTTCTTGATTGTAGATTAGTGCGAAAATTGTTCACCCTTTTATTTATCATTAGAATTCTAAATTTAATAACATTCCATATTTGTCTTATATAAGTTCTTATTTAAATTTCCATGGATTAATTTTCTATTCTCTTCTTTTCCTGCTTGTCTCAGTTGGAAAGTTTTGAAAGGTCTATACTTAGTTTTTGTTTGTTTCTGTTTTGTCTTCGCATATTTCATACTCTGTCTCACAGCCATTCTTAAATTATGCATTTGGTACCGGTATTATGGATTATTGGGTGGTTGTTTTTCATGTGTTATCGGTTCTATGCAAAAGATGACAAATTGAAAAGTCTGTATGCTCTTCTTCTGCTGAATTTAGTTTGAAAATGTCTTGCATGTGAGGAAAAAAAAAAAAAACTCACTCACTCTTACCCCTTTGTTTAATATATATATATATTAATATTTATTTTCACTAACTCTTACTCTGATGTAAATGATAGGTGACATTATGCCGCGCTCACGGACAGAGGGTTGCACTTCTGCTTCATCACAGCAAGTTCATGCTGGTTCTTCAGTACCGGACGTTGCGTTCAATCCTTCGGCACAACATTCTACAGCAGGTCCATCATCTTCTGGGCATCATGATCCTATTGTTGGTGTAGGAGGTCCATCTTCTGAGCATCATGATCCTATTTTCGATGTAGGAGATGATGAGCTACACATTCAGGGTAATTTATTTTTTATTTAGTTTGATAAAATATCTTTACACTTTTTACTATAGCTTACACATGCATATCTATTTTTATGCAGACGAATCTGGGAGGGTTACACGCAGACGCGGACCCATGTTAGTTTGGGATGTATGGCAGATGCGCGAGGGTGAGCAGATAGTGGTTGAGTGCAATCAGCTGGGGCAACCAATTAAAAAATCCGCTAGCTTATTGAGTTCCTTTTTAGGGTCAGTTGCACGGAGGCATCAGCTTTGTCCATTAAGTTATGCAAAATGGAATGACATGCTTCCAACGTATAAAGTTGAGATTCTACAAGTTGTGCAGGTAAAAATTTGAATCTAAACATTTCTTATTTTGTATACTTGTTATATTATGCTTTGTTTTATATTTTTAATTTACAAACAGCTTATTTATTTAATTAAGTCAATTATTAGACTTAACAATTAAATTGTTTTGCAGTCCAAGTTTGTACTACCTCCATCCACTCATGATTTTGTATTGAAGTCTCTAAACTGAAAATGGAAAGAATATAAGGCATATTTGAAGATGAAGTACAAGTTGCCGGGTATGACCGAGGAGCAAGTAGTTGGTACTTGTCCTCCTGATGTACCCCCTCATCAGTGGATGGAGTTGGTTCATTACTGGTTCTCCGAGAATCAGTGTTCTTGTTGTGGCATGATGTCACTATATATTAAATAACTCGCATCTTAGAATACCTTCACCACATTTGGAGTGCATGCATTTAAAGGATGACATTTTGATGGGAAGACTTGCACTAGGAATTAAAGAACATGTCACTAACATCATGTTAGACATGAGTACTATACCTTGTTTTACACTGCAGTAGCATGCATACTAACGTATAGTTTTGTCATTTAGGATGAGACATATTTATCAGATGAATCATTATGGAACTTTGAGGTGAAAGCACTTATAATTGACAGACCTAATTAGTAAAACAGAAAATGAAGTGTTTCTCAATTTTAGCTAGCAAGTATCTTATTTTTACTATGTTCCCAAAAAATTTAACAGATGGGTTGGATATAAGTTCCCATTGTTTTGATTTATATTTTATATATAGGCTGTGAGAAGTAACTCATTTTGCATGTTCAGAATTACATATAGGCTGTGAGAAGTAACTCATTTTGCCAAATGTTAGGATTCGTACCATAAATCTCTTTTTGATAGACTTGTAATTGGTAAGTCAGAATTAAGCAAGCATGGGATACTCTCCTTTTGTCCAAAGAGTACACTGGCATAGGTTGCAGGTCAGGTCCAGTTTCCTATGAGCTTGGAGTTACATGATATATGTCTCACCATCCAATTTGTCTCAGAGATCTATGATTCTTTGTGTGATCTTGTTGTTACCATGGCATTACTCTAGATGTATATACTCTAATTAATGATGCAAAAGTGACCTGGTGACCTTGCCATTGGTTCAATACATGTTATAAGGTTGTCACAAGAGACTTACGTTCAAACAAGCCGAGGGAATACATATATGCGTGCGTAGGATGTAGCAGGCTTTTCTGGTTTGGTCTTCTGTCTCATCTCTTTGTCCAGGATCATCCAAGCCCATACATCAGGTTACTCTACTGGTCAAATAATCTTCTAGCAAGCATTGCAAATTTGGGTCACAGTCTTCCTCAAATAATAGCTCAGCAGGCCACATGTACTGTGATACAAGCAGTTAGAATGAAATGAATTGTAGAGAAGTACTGGGCTTTACCATTCACTCTAAGGTTAAACCATTACATATTGAAGGCAAACGTAGAATATGATATGAATAATTTGTATTTGTGGTTCTAGTTAGTTTCATTATTTTTTCCTTTGGTCGGTGCATAGACTGATTTTGAACCTCAAAATAAGGTGTAAGGTAGCTGTTGATTTAATTTCGAGAGAGGAAGAAGCTTCTTTGGTTCTTTTGTTGGTATTGAGATACACGAGGCAGCAATTACTTAAGATTGTCTTCTATCTTACAGAGAGGAGACTACCCAAACTCCTATGTTTCACATGCTTTTACATCGACATGAACAATGTGTATGTAGGTATAAATGCATGAACGGACAACTTAGTTTTATCAATATCAAATTTAGTTTTACAAAAATGTAATATTTCTTGTAGATGGATGAGCATGGACGAAAACCTGGTGAGGTGGAGTTTTACCGAATGACTCATATTCACCGTGATGGCACTTTTGTCAGAGATGAGTCAAGGGACTTATATGTAATTATTTATTACAATTTATTTCATGCAATGATTTTAATTTAATTTTATTATTCAATAAGATCTAACTAATTTTTTTAAATTAATACAGGAAAGAGCTACAACTCTTATTGCTGAGCATGTTGATGACTTTACACAGAGTAGTCGTATTGAGGCCGACGTGTTTACGGAGCTGATGGGGCCGGAGCGCTATGGTCGAGTGAGGGGTTATGGAGTTGGAGTCACCCCCACTCAGTTATCTGAGATGAATAGAAATGAACGTGTTGCTGCAGATTCTGCAGATGTTCGCAGACTTGAGCATGAGATGGAGGAGATGCGACGGAAGAGTGCCGATGATAGAGCAGAGATGGAGGAGATGGGACGGAGGAGTGCCGCCGATAGAGCAGCGATGGATTCTATGAGAGAGCACATTGAGCGGCTTACATCTATCGTACACATGTTTGTTTCACACCAGATATATATATATATATTATTAAATATATATTCTTATATTATATCAATTATTTATCTAATATATTGTAATTGATAGTTAAGCAAATTATTTTTTAATTATTCTTATAGGCTCCTGGAGCATCAGATCAGAGCGGACAGGGTGACGATCTTCCTCCTACAGATCATTGACCTCACCTACTTTTATTTTAGATCTTCCATTTATGTATTTTTAAATTTTGTTAAACTTTAACTTGTAACTCTCTTAGTTGATGCAATGAAATGTATGCAATGTGATTTTAAGAATGTATGAAATGTAATTTGGAATTAATGTAAGCAATGTGATTATTAATTGCATTAATTTTAGTTTAATATAGGTTTAATTTAAATGTTTGTAAATTTAGTTTTTTTTTAAAAAAATTGACCGTTAATATGCCGACGCTTTTTATAGCGTCGGTAGGTTATATAAAACCCGATGCTTTTGAAAGCGTCGGCTGGTTTAAAAGCCAACGCTTCAAAAAGCGTCGGCAGATTTATATGCCGACGCTTTAAAAAGCATCGGTAGGTTTATATGCCGACACTTTAAAAAGCATCGAAAACGAAATTACCGACGCTATTCAAAGCGTCGGCATTTTTACTTTTTACCGACGCTTTCCCAAAGCGTCGGCAAATTTCGTAACCATCCCCTTTGTGCCAACGCTTTAGAAAGCGTCGAAAAACCGTATCATGACGCTAAAAAAGCGTCGGGAAATAACTTAAAAGCGTCGTTAAAATTTAAATTTACTGCAGTGATAGACATTCATTACAAACAAAATGAAGTACATGTCAACCATGAAAAACAAGTCAAGATATAAACCATAACTATAAGTCCTAGATACAAACTATAATTCCTAACTATAACATCCTAATGACTAAGGTAGAATAGAATAGGTCTGAGTGGGCTGGAAGAAATCTTTAGAGGGTGGAGGAAAGTAATCTCTTTAATTGTGCCAAAATATGTGTCATGCCATCCTTTTGGGTCTTACAAAATTCTTTCATCAAATCTTCAACTTGAACCGCTGCCTTTTCTATATTTACTTGAAGTTTTGCAGTTGAGTTTGAGTAGACCTCTGCATCATCAGCTATTCCTTTTAGTTTCTCAAAAATGTTTTCTAGATCTGTCTTCAAACCATGGGCTGAGATTTTAATTGAATCTTCCAGTTTACCTAGTCTCTCATCCAAGTCATAAAGCAATTCTTTAATGCCCAATAGCTGAAGACTCATTATTTCATCCATTTTTTCCTCATGCTCAGCAAGCACAGATTTCATCATATCTTTGAACAACCCCAACCCCATTTGATCTTTAGTAAAGGCTGGGGAAGGTGCTGCTACTGATGCTAATGCTGTGGCTGTCACTGGTGAAGGTGAAGAAGGGGGTGCCAAAGGTCCAGGTACAGTAGAGGGACCAGGGGATGCTGAAGGTTCAAGGACCTCCTCTACATCATCATGATCATCATGATCATCATGTTTGACAAGAGCTGGAAGTGCATTTTGTCCTCTCCTCTGCCAGACCCCATCAACCATCCTAAATCCTATTCATTGTAGGGTGGTTGCATTGTAGTAGTCAGTGTGTCTAAGGAGTTTCTTTGGTTCATCATCCATAATCTCCACTCCTTGCTCTCTCAAGACCAATGTAAGCACTATCCCATAAGGTAGATTAACCTTCTTCCTAGAACAAGCCTCTGCCATGAAACCCATCATCATGCCAGGTAGATTCAGGGGGTATCTATTCAAAACACAGTCCATAAGAACAATGTCCCTTTCCGTAACATAATCAAATCGGCCAGTCTTGGGGAATAGTAGCCTACTGCAAATATTATGAAGAAGCCTCATCTCCAAGTTAAGCTGATTGGCAAAAACTTCTTCCAACTCAGAAATCTCTCTTCCCAAATCCTAGACAGTGCTCCTTTGTCCGAATGGGCTGAAACAGCAATACCATCCATATGCATTTCTAATAAATCACTCAAAATTTCTTGGTTAACCCTTATTTGGGTGCCTTTGACATAACTTACTAGACCACCATCTCCTCTACCTACATTTGCATAAAACTCTCTAACTAAGGCAGGGTAGGTGATAACATCTAGAGAGCAGAGTCTTTTCCATCCCATATTCCTCAACAATTCCCAATATTAAAGACTTCAGAGTCCAAGAAATGGAATAATACCTTCCTTTCAAGGGTGACCACTCAACCGGCTAATGGATTGGGGTTAGGTGAGATGGGAGTGTGTGCTATAGGCATGGACGTCGAGGATGAAGAGAGAGTGCTCGGTGAAGGTTGCCTCATTGTGCGCCTTGCTGACCATCGACCAGTGGAGGTTGATGGTTCGTGAGCAGTTCTGTGATGCTTGGGAGCCATTTGAAGACAATGGAGGATGAGAATTGAAAGATTTGGAAGTTTGGAGGTGTTTGGAAAGGTGTCGGCTCAAGATTGATGGGAGATAGTGATGAGAAAGTATCGACTCAAACCCTAGAAAAACTATTTAGGACCATCTTGAGTCAGCTTGCGCAAAACCTCGAGTCAGCTCACCGATGAGTAAATAGTAACGCTCAAGACCGAGTCGGCTTGCACAATCATCGAGTTGACTCCCCATCGAGCAGACATAGAGCTATGTGACTCTCGAGTCGACTCCTGCTTCTGCATGAGTCAGCTCGGAGATAGTTTCAGTAGAAAATTAATGGTATCAAAAGCCAAAACTTGTCGAGCCAAGCTTAAAGGTCTAGATAATTTTTCCTTAAGGCATTGAGGATCAAAAAATTCAAATATCTAGATAATTTTTCTTAGAAAAATAGTGAGATATACAAGAAAATTCAATTGAATTCTAAATAGCTTTCCTTGAGAGTTTCAAACTATTATAAAGGATCATAAACTTCTAATTCATCTCTAAGATAACAATATCTATCCTTACTTAAAGGTTTAGTAAAAATACCAGTAAGTTGATCATTAGTACACATAAATTCAACACAAATGTCATTATTAACAACATGTTCTCTTATGAAATGATGCATAATCTCTATGTGTTTAGTTAATGAATGTTGAATTAGATTTTTAATCAGATTAATTGCACTTGTATTATCATATTTTATAGGGATTCTATCAAGTGTGATGCCAAAATTCTTAAGTTGTCACTTAATCCAAAAGATTTGAGTATAACAACTGCTAGCTGCAACATTGTTGGCCCAGATGGCAACCCAAGGGGGGGGTGAATTGGGTTCTTTAAAAATTTAACTCTTTAAAAACTATGTGTTGTGAAACAAATGAGATTGAGTGCAAGATAAATGCAAAGCATAAATGAAGAGATAGAGAAAGATATAAAGACAAGGCACGTCAAACATAAGGATTTTATAGTGGTTCGGTGTATCTAACACCTACGTCCACTCCCAAGTATCACTTGGATCCACACTATAATCCACTTGATTACAGTCGAGTTGTTTTACAAGCTCACAACTCAAAACTTATTGTTTCCCCGGGATCACAACGAACCCAGCTGGTTTTTTCGGGCTCACCAGCACACAACCCAACCACAACCTATCCTTAGCTTGTACCGAGGTATACTACCTCCACTAATTCAATTCCCCGATTGAACTAGCAAACAATAATAAAAAATAAAGTTTTGAATACACAGCAGCTCCTCAAATGAGCAAATAAATAATAAAATAAATAAGGATAAGAAAAGCCTGTTTGAAGCTCTTTGAATGTATGCTTTTCTTCTTTTCTTCTTTTCCTCTTCTCCTTTGAAAGATTGAATCAAGGCCTCAGTTCAGATTCTTTACAGAAATTTGCAATTGAGAAGTTGATGATTTGGGGTTTTTGCTTTCTTTCTTCTAACGATAGAAATATCCTTGATTTGAACTTGAGAAGCTTGTAGATTTCTCTTTGAGCTTTCTGGGATTGATGGATTTGATCTTTGAGTCTTTCCTCTTTGATTTCTTCCTCAAGATTTTTTGAATTTTTCAGTCTAGTTTTTCTCTTTTTTTCTCTCTTCATTTCAAACGGATGGTTTCCCCCTTTTATATATATCTTAATCCAAGTTTAGGTTGGAAATATAGCCGTTGTGAGATGCTTGGATCTTTCTACACACAAAGAAAAATAGCCGTTAGAGGTTAGGTAAAAAGAAATCTTACCGTTGGAGTCCGTTCTGACAAATGAAAATCCATTCCTAACAGGTTGGAGTCGGCTCCAACTTTTCAGGTGTCGGCTTCAAATCAGATGTCCAAAAATAGCAAATAAAAAGTTGTTGAGGAGTCGGCTCCGAGAAAGTTAAGTGTCGGCTCATCGCTTTCGGAAGTCGGCTCCGCAAATCAAAAGTGTCAGCTCCAGAAATGTCCATAAAAGCATGCTCTCTGTTCTCAGGTTAGAGTCGGCTCCAGAAACTGAAACAGAATACACTTCTCTGTATCTCAGGTTGGAGTCAGCTCCAAAACTCTGGGTGTCGACTCCAGACCATGCCAAAATTCCAGAAATCTTCTGATACGCCTTGGGGTCGGCTCCTGACTATTTGGGTGTCGACTCCAAGTTCTGAACTTTGAAAAATTCTTTTTAAATTTTGATTCAAAACTTATTTCTTCATTCCTTTTGATTGATTAAACATTTTTAATCCCTGAAACACTTATTAAATCTATCAGAAACATAGTGAATATACTCATGTCTTTTATTAATCATCAAAATTAATAATTGGGTCAACAATCTCTCCCTTTTTGATGATTATAAAAATATTGAGTATATGCATGATTTAAACAATAAGATTTTCAAATCAAATTTCTTAAATATTTAGTTTTCATAGGTAAGCTCCCCCTGAACGAAGTAGCTCCCCCTATGATACTCAATTTAACATCTATTCTTCCTTTTTAACAGTAAACTTTTAATGTTTGATACCAATTAAATAATCATATCAAATTGTATCAAATTAAGTTCGCTAAGCTTCTTCCTTTCAATGCACATATGTCAATTACTTCTCCCTATATGCAATATCAATTAATAAGCTTATTTGTTCCAATGCATATACAAATATTAAATACTTCTTCCCCTTTATAACTTTCAATGCATATATGACTATCAAATACTCAATTACTTCTCCTCCTTTTTTGTAATCAACAAAAAGGTTAAGAAGTTTCAAGTTAAATGACAAAATTGAGAGATTCTTTATAGATCAAATGATATTCATTAAGTAAAAAATAATTCATTACACACTTCACAAAGTTAAGCATTACATCATATTACAAAAGAAACTTCATTACATCAAAACTTTAATAAAAAGTAAATCAACATCAAACTAAACTAAACATCATCTTTTAATAACATCAAAGGAACTTCATTACAATATAATAAAAATTACTCTAAGAAGTCTTTGCAATTCTTCTAATATTTTTCCCATTCCTTCACTTTGAGTTCTTACAAATTCCTTTAGTCTTCTATCAACAAATGCACATGCAGTCATAATTTTATCTTGAAGCTCTGCATTGCATTTGGAATAAGTTTCTGAATCTCCTCCAATATCTTTAAGTTCTTCAAAAATATTCTTGAGATCATTCTTCAAAGATTCTGCGGAGGCTCCAAGTGTGGACTCAATTTTGCTAACTCACTTATCCAAAGAATAATACATTTCTCTTAAGTTCATCAAACTATTATCAATTTCTATTTTTATTTCTTCCTTTTGAATAGAAAATAGACTTTTAAGTTGTTATAACTGAATATCAAAAAAACCAATGGATGTCATAGGCAGTGGTACATGTGCAGGAGCTGGAGTAGGTGCCAGTGGTGGTGATGATCTGCTAGGCTCCAGTGATGGATGCCTCACTGATGGACCTGCCTCAGATGGTGCAATGGCCCTAATGTCAGCTGCTCTCTCATCCAGATGACCTTTTCTTTCCCATCTACCATCCACTTTCATAAACTCTATTATGTGCACAGTAGCCAAGCTGTAATAATTAGTGTGCCTTAGGTTTTTCAATGGCTCATTCTTAGAAATAACAACTCCTTGACTTCTAAATGCCATGGTTAGGACCATCCCATAAGGAAATAAAGATCTCCTCTTGCCCCCAGCCTCAGCCATATACCATATCATCATTCCTGCTAGATTGATTGGCTGACCAGTCAAAATACTATCCATAATCACTATGTCTCGTTCTGAGACATACTCAAAACGTCCAGTCTTGAAAAATAGGATCTTACCACAAATGTTATATAACAGTCTAAGCTCAAGAGGAAACTGATTTGCTCTAACTTCCTCAAACTCAATTACTTCCCTTCCTAGCATCCTTGATAAAGCATCTGATCTCTCACTGTGAATGCTTGCAGTAAGCCCAATGACAGGAATCCCTAAAAAATTTCCTAAAATTTCAAATGTGAGATGAATTCTTTTCCCTCTTACTGAACTAACTATTCCACCATCTCCCCTTGATAAATTGAAGTAAAATTCTTTAACTAGGGCCGGATATGTGGGAACGTCCAAAGAACATACCTTGTTCCAACCGAGCTCCTTGATTTGTCTACCAATTGTAAAACCCTTGGCTTCAAAGAAATCAAAATCTACCTTCCTTCCTATGGTTATGACTCTCCCAACAAGGGTATCTACTTGTAGAGAGAAGGGGCTAGGATTATCAGATTGTGTTGAGGAAGAATCATCGCTCGGAGTAGGTTCATGGATAGGACGCTAAGCCGTACGCTTCCTTGTAGCCACAGGAGCATCAAAGACCGATCCCCTACGCTTAGGTGCCATAGAAATCTTAGGGAATGTTGATTTGAGAAATATTTGGTTTTGGGAGGTTTGAGAGGTTTTGGGGAGGGTTTGGAGAAGAATGGAATGAGAAGGTGTCGACTCTGCCCTAATATAATCAATTTGGAGCCACCAGGTGTCGACTCCCGCAAAGTCGGGTGTCGACTCCAAGTTGCTAACACTGTTAGCGCCCAAGCTAGAGTTGGCTTCGCTTAAGCAGGTGTTGGCTCCAAGGTCAGAGACCGAGAGCAACACAGACAAGGTGTCGACTCCACAAATTAAGGTGTCGACTCCACTGACAGTTTCAGAGAAAAATAAGTGAGTTTCAAACAACCGAAACTTGTCAAAATAAAATCAATGAATTTTTAAAAAAATCTTTAGAATGTGGAGAATCAAAATGCTCAAATGTCTAGATAAATTGTCCTTAAAATCATGAGAGAAATCTCAAGAAATTGATTGAATTCTAGATAATCATTCCTTAGGGGTTTCAAAATTATTCCAAAGGATCACAAATCCCTATTTCTCCTCTAAGATAATAAAATCTCTCTTCACTCAAAGGTTTTGTAAATATGTCAGCTAACTGTTCTTCAGTACTAACATAATCAAGGCAAATTTCATTGTTAGCTACATGTTCTCTTATAAAATGATATCTAATTTCAATGTGCTTAGTTCTTGAATGTTGTATTGGATTCTTAGTTAAATTGATTATGCTTGTATTATCACATCTAATAGGAGTTTTATCAAGTGTTATGCCATAACCTTCAAGTTGTCGCTTAATCAAAGGATTTGAGCACAGCAACTTCCAGCTACAACATATTCTTCTTCAGCAGTAGATAATGCAATCGAATTTTACTTTTTGCTAAACCAAGAGATTAAGTTACTTCCTAAAAATTGACATGCACCACTTGTACTTTTTCTATCTAGTTTACATCCAGCATAATCAGAGTCAAAATAAGCAATTAAATTCAGTGTTGAATCTCTAGAATACCATAATCCTATATTTTTGGTTCCACTTAGATATCTTAGTATTCTTTTTACAGAAATTAAGTGAGATTCTTTAGGTTCTGATTGAAATCTAGCACATAAACAAACATCAAACATGATATCAGGTCTACTTGCAATTAAGTAAAGTAGAGATCCGATCATACCTCTATAGTGTTTTTGATCAACTTTCTTACCGTCTTCATCTTTATCCAATTTGCATGAAGGACTCATAGGTGTTCCAAGGGGTTTGATTGATTCCATTCCAAACTTCTTGAGAATTTTTTGTGTACTTTATTTGGTTGATGAAAATCCCTTGTTTGCTTTGCTTGATTTGAAGTCCTAGGAAGAAGTTGAGTTCTCCCATCATGCTCATCTCGAATTCACCCTACATTAGCTTAGCAAATTCTTGACACAAAAGATTGTTAGTAGCACCAAATACAATATCATATACATATATTTGTACTACTAATAAGTCTTTGTCTTATCTTTTCAAAAATAGGGTTTGTCTACATTTCTTCTAGAAAAACCATTTTTAATTAGAAATTTGCTTAACCTATCATACCAAGCTCTAGGTGCTTGTTTTAAACCATATAGTGCTTTGTGTAATTTAAAAACATGATTTGGAAATTCATTATCTTCAAAACCAGGTAGTTGTTCCATAAAACTTCCTCATTTATAAACCCATTTAAAAATGCACTTTTAACATCCATTTAAAATAGATTGATGTTCATATGACATGCAAATGCAAGTAGTAATCTAATTGCCTCTAATCTAGCTACAGGTGCAAAAGTTTTATCAAAATCAATTCCTTCTTCTTGATTATATCCTTTTGCAACTAATCTAGCTTTATTTCTGATTACTATGCCATTTTTATCCAATTTATTCCTAAATACTCATTTAGATCCTATAACTGAATGACCTTTAGGTCTATCAACTAAGGACCATACATTATTCCTAGTAAATTGATTTAATTCTTCTTGCATAGCTAGCATCCAATTACTATCTTTTTCAGCTTCTTCAAAGTTTTAGGTTCAATTTGAGATACAAATGCAAGATGATTATTGATATTCCTCATAGGTGATCTAGTTCTTACTCCTTGAGATGGATCACCTATAATCAATTCCTCTGGATGACCATAGGCATATCTCCAATCTCTAGGAAGATCGACCTCATTATGATTAGTATCAATAACATCAACCCTAGGAGAATCATTATCTTTAGCTTCTTGTTCATGATCTGAAGATACTTCTATATTTAATTTTTCAATATCTCTTTCTAGTATATTTGTATCTTCCTCATCATCAATCTTTTCTGAACTTGATGCTAAAGACTCATCAAAAACTACATGAATAGATTCTTCTACAATTAAGGATTTTTTGTTAAATACTCTATAGGCTTTACTAGTTGTTGAGTATCCTAAGAATATGCCTTCATCAGATTTTGCATCAAATTTTCCAAGATTATCTTTTCCATTATTATGAATAAAACATTTACAGCTAAATGCATGAAAATAACTAATGTTTGGTTTCCTATTATTCCATAATTCATAAGGAGTTTTCTTAAGAATTGGCCTAATTAGGGCTCTGTTAAGGATGTAACATGCCGTGTTTATAGCTTCCACCCAAAAGTATTTTGGTAGGTTGCTTTCACATAGCATGGTACGGGCCATGTCTTCTAAAGTTCTATTCTTTCTTTCTACAACTCTATTTTGCTGTGGTGTTCTAGGTGCAGAAAAATTATGGTGAATGCCATGTTCAATGCAAAAATTTTTAAATAAATGATTTTCAAATTTTGTGCCATGATCACTTCTAAGAGACACTATAGTGTTGTTTTTCTCATTAGTGACTTTCTTGAAGAATTTCAGAAATATTGAGAAAGTCTCATCCTTGTGAGCCAAAAACAATACCCAAGTGAATCTAGAATAATCATCTACTATCACAAGGCCATATTTCTTTCCTCCTAGACTTGTGGTTCTAGTAGGTCCAAAAAGGTCCATGTGAAGTAGCTCTAGTGGCCTAGAAGTGGAAACAATATTTTTAGATTTGAAAGAGTTTCTAGTTTATTTTCCAAATTGACATGCATCACAAATTTGGTTATTTTCAAAATCTAACTTTGGAAGTCCTTTAACTAAGTCCATTCTAATCAATTTTGAAATCAAGTGTGTGCTTGCATGACCTAATCTACGATGCCATAGCCATCCAATCTTATTTACATTAGCATTATTAGCAACTAAGCAATGATTACTAGTAGACAAATTGTCCAAATCAATTAAGTATACATTGCCATTTCTATATCCAATAAATATAATGCTATTGTTAATAGGATTAGAAATGGTGCAGATAGAAGCTTCAAATGAAACTTTGAAACCTTTATCGCACAATTGGCTAATACTAATTAAGTTATGTTTTAAACCATCTACATAAAGAACATTTTCAATAAAAGTGGAGGGAGTTATCTGAATTTTACCAAATCCCATAATCTGGCCTTTACCATTGTCTCCAAATGTAACAACTCCTCCTCTTTTATCCTCAAGGGTGATGAATTGCTCCTTGTCACCCGTCATGTGCCTTGAGCAGCCGCTATCAAGATACCACTTTCGTTTTGATCTTTTGGCCGCAAGACACTCCTGCAAAGTGATCAAACTTTCTGTTTAGGTACCCAAGCTTTCTTGGGTCCTTCATGGTTAGTAGCAACAAAGATTGTTCCTTTCGGAACCCATATTTTCTTTCCTTTAATACTTAAATCCTTGTTAATTTTTCTAAAATTGCATTCATAGGCTTTATGTCCTTTCTTGTTACAACAATAACATGAAACATCATTTTATTCTGTTCTTTCTAAAGAAATTTTTAACATACTTTTGTTTCTTGTTAGGCCTATAACCTAATCCAGCTTTATCAAATACAGCTCTTTGATTACTCAATAGCAAATTAAGTTTTTCAGAGCTATATGTAAATTTATCAACTATATTTTTATATTTATCAACTTCTTTCTTAAACTAACATTTTCATTAGAAATTGATTCTTTATCTTTTAACAAATTCTTATTTTCATATTTCAATTCTTCAACTTCATGAGTTAGTTTATCCTTTTCTTTGACAAGATTTAAATTATCATTTTTCAAAAATTTGCTTTTTTTTTCAGAATTTAAAATCACTAACTAATTCATTAAATGCATCAAACAATTCATCAAAGGTAAAGTCATGAGTTTCGGTACATACCTCATCGTCTTCTTTTGCCATAAAGCAAATGTTTGCAACTTCCTTTTGTTCTTCCTCGGATGAGGATTCTTCGCTATCGCTCCATGTTGCAACGTATGCCTTTTTCTTTTTCTTGTACCCCTTTTTCAATTGAGGACAATCATATCTAAAGTGCCCCGTTTCTTACATTCATAGCATATGAGGGGGTCTTTCTCTTTATCCTTGTCCTTTTCTTTTTTTTTCACCTTCCACCTTTGTTCCAAATTTTTTCTTGTGGAAGGGTCTCCTTCTTTGCATAAATCTTTTGAATTTCTTAGCAAGAAGTGCAGTCTCCTCATCATCATCTTCCTCATCACTGCTGCTCTTCTCAATTTCTGCAGCTTTGAGGGCAATTGTTTTCTTCTTCTTGACGTCTTCCTCTATATGTTGTTTCATGGTCAACTCATGAGTCATTAGTGATCCAGTAGCTCCTCCAAAGGTAAGGTGTTGAGGTCTTGGATTGCAGTCACCTTTGCTTCCCATGTCCTTGGAAGAGACCTAAGAATTTTATGCACCAATTCAGAGTTAGTATAGGTCTTGCCAAGACTCTTTAAACCATTCACAATATCAGTAAATCTTGTATACATGCAGGTTAGATTCAGTTTGTTCCATGCTAAATAATTCATACTTATGAACAAGAATATTAATCTTAGATTCTTTGACTTGATTAGTACCCTCATGGGTAACTTCTAGTCTATCCCAAATTTCTTTTGCGGAAATACATGTAGAAATTCTATTAAACTCATTAGCATCTAAAGCACAATATAAAACATTCATGGCCTTAGCATTGAGCTGAGCCATTTTCCTATCGTTCTCATTCCAATCCCTTTCGGGTTTAGGAACTATTGAACCATCTACTATGTGTGGGTGTGCTAGGTCCATTAGTGATTACACTCCAAAGCTCATAATCTAAAGCTTGAATAAAAATTCTCATTCTAGCTTTCCAATAAGAATAATTAGAACCATTAAATAAAGGAGGTCTATTGGTAGAATGACCTTCAGCAAATAAAGATCCACCTTGAGCTGCCATTTGGATCTTTAACTCTTGATCGTTGGATCAAACAAGAAATGAGCACAAGCTCTGATACCAATTGTTGGCCCAGATGGCAACCCAAGAGGGGGGTGAATTGGGTTCTTTAAAAATTTAACTCTTTAAAAACTATGTGCTTGAAACAATGAGATTGAGTGCAAGATAAATGCAAAGCACAAATAAAGAGATAGAGAAAGATAGAAAGACAAGGCACGGCAAACACAAGGATTTTATAGTGGTTCGGTGTATCTAACACCTACGTCCACTCCCAAGTATCACTTGGGTCCACACTATAATCCACTTGATTACAGTCGAGTTGTTTTACAAGCTCACAACTCAAAACTTGTTGTTTCCCCGGGATCACAACGAACCCAGCTGGTTTTCGGGCTCACCAGCACACAACCCAACCACAAGCTATCCTTAGCTTGTACCGAGGTATACTACCTCACTAATTCAATCCCCCGATTGAACTAGCAAACAATAATAAAAAATAGAGTTTTGAATACAAACAGCTCCTTAAATGAGCAAATAAACAATAAAATAAACAAGGATAAGAAAAGCCTGTTTGAAGCTCTTTGAATGTATGCTTTTCTTCTTTTCTTCTTTTCCTCTTCTCCTTTGAAAGATTGAATCAGGGCCTCAGCTCAGATTCTTCACAGAAATTTGCAGTTGAGAAGTTGAGGATTTGGGGCTTTTGCTTTCTTTCTTCTAACGATAGGAAATCTCCTTGATTTGAACTTGAGAAGCTTGTGGATTTCTCTTTGAGCTTTCTGGGTTGATGGATTTAAGCTTTGAGTCTTTCCTCTTTGATTTCTTCCTCAAGATTTTTGGATTTTTCAGTCTATTTTTCTCTTTTTTTTCTCTTCTTTCAAACGGACGGTTTCCCCCTTTTTATAGATCTCTTAATCCAGTTTAGGTGGGAAAATAGCCGTTGTGAGATGCTTGGATCTTCTACACACAAAGAAAATAGCCGTTAGAGGTTAGGTGAAAAGAAATCTTACCGTTGGAGTCCGTTCTGACAAATAAAAATCCGTTCCTGACAGGTTGGAGTCGGCTCCAACTTTTCAGGTGTCGGCTCCAAATCGGGTGTCCAAAAATAGCAAATAAAAAGTTGTTGAGGAGTCGGCTGAGAAAGTTAAGTGTCGGCTCGTGCTTTCGGGAGTCGGCTCCGCAAACCAAAAGTGTCGGCTCCAGAAATGTCCATAAAAATGCTCTCTGTTCTCAGTTAGAGTCGGCTCCAGAAACTCAGGTGTCGGCTCCAAAAACTGAAACAGAATACACTTCTCTGTATCTCAGGTTGGAGTCGGCTCCGAAACTCTGGGTGTCGACTCCAGACCGTGCCAAAATCCCAGAAATCTTCTGATACGCCTTGGGGTCGGCTCCTGACTATTTGGGTGTCGACTCCAAGTTCTGAACTTTGAAAAATTCTTTTCAAATTTGATTCAAAACTTATTTCTTTATTCCTTTTGATTGATTAAACATTTTTAATCCCTGAAACACTTATTAAATCTATTAGAAACATAGTGAATATACTCATGTCTTTTATTAATCATCAAAATCAATAATTGGGTCAACAAACATATTCAGCTTTTGCAGTAGATAGTGCAACTAAATTTTGCTTTTTTCTAAACTAAGAGATTAAGTTATTACCTAAGAATTGGTATGCATCACTCATGCTTTTCCTATCTAACTTACAACCAGCAAAATCAGAATCAACATATGCAATTAAATCAAATGTAGAGTCTCTAGAATAACATAATTCTACATTTTTAGTTCCACTCAAATATCTAAAAATTCTTTTTATAGCTATTAAATGAGATTCTCTAGGATTAGATTGATATCTAACACATAAGAAAATAGTAAATTAATATAATATGGTCTACTAGCAGTTAGGTAAAGAAGTGATTCAATCATACCTCTATAGAGCTTTTGATCTACTTTCTTACCATCTTTATCCTTGTCAAGCTTGTGTGAAGGACTCATTGGTATTTCAAGGGGTTTTTTCCAATTTTATCCAAACTTTTTGAGAATTTTTGTGTACTTTGTTTGGTTGATGAAAATCTCTTCTTTCTGTTGTTTGATTTGGAGTTCAAGAAAGAATTCAGTTCTCTCATCATGCCCATTTCAAATTCTTCTTGCATTAACTCAGCAAACACTTGACAAAAAGAGTTGTTAATAGTACCGAATATTATGTCATCTATATAAATCTGTACCATTAATAAATCCTTTTTCTTTCTTTTCAAAAATAGAGTTTTATCAACATTACCTCTAGAAAAATTATTTATAATCAAAAATTTGCTAAGCCTATCATACGAAGCTCTAGGTGCTTGCTTTAAACCATAAAGTGCTTTGTGAAGTTTAAAAATATGATTTAAATTTTATGATCTTCAAAACCAGGTGGTTATTCAGCATAAACATTCTCATTTATAAAACCATTCAAAATATTCTATTTACATCCATATAAAATAAATTAAAATTTATGCAACATGCAAATGCAAGTAATAATTAATCTAATGGCTTTTAATCTACCAACCGGTGTAAAGGTTTCATCAAAATCAATATCTTCTTTCTGATTTTATTCTTTGCAACCAATCTAGCCCTATCCTAATGAAAAGCCATTCTCATTTAACTTATTTTTAAATGCCCATTTGGTTCTTATGATAGGATGATCTACAGGTCTATCAACTAGAGTCCGTACCTTATTCCTAGTGAACTGATTTAATTTTTCTTGCATTGCTAATATTCAATAACTATCCTTTTTAGCTTCTTCAATAGACTTGGGTTCTATATGAGATACAAATGCAAGATAATTATTGATATTTCTCATAGATAATCTAGTTCTTACTCCTTAAGATGGATCATCTATGATTAGGTCCTTTGGATGACCATAAGCATATTTTCAATCTCTAGGTAGATCTGCAACATTATGAGTAGTGTCAATATCTATATCCTTAGTTGAGTCATTATCTTTAGCTTCAGGTTTACGATCTAAAGATGCTTCAATATTTAATTTTTTAAAATCTCTTTCAAGGTTATTAGTATCTTCCTCATCATCTTTTTTTTTTAGAACTCAAGGCTAAAGACTCATCAAAGACTACATGAATTGACTCCTCAATAATAAAATGCTTCCTATTGAATACTCTATATTCCTTGCTAGATATGAAATATCCTAAAAAGATACCTTTATCTGACTTGGCATCAATTTTTTTTAAATTATTTTTTCATTATTGTGAATGAAACATCTACAATCAAATGCATAAAAGTAATTAATATTGGGTATTTTATTATGTCAAATTTTATAGGGGGTTTTCTTAAGGATTGATCTAATAAGGGCTCTATTCAAGATGTAACATGTTGTATTTATAATATAGCTTTCGTCCAAAAATATTTTGGGAGTTGGCTTTCACAGAGCATGGTATGGGCCATGTCTTCTAGAGTCCTATTTTTTCTTTTTACCATCCCAATTTGTTGAGTTGTCCTAGATGTTAAAAAATTATGATGGATGATGTTATCTATGCAAATTTTTTTAAATAAATAATTTTTAAATTCAGTCTCATGATCACTTCTAAGAGACACTAAGTGGTGTTTTTCTTATTTGTGACTTTCTTGAAGAATTTTAGGAAAACATAGAAAGTCTTATCTCTATGAGCTAAAAATAGTATCCAAGTAAATCTGGAGTATTCATCTACTATCACAAGACCATATTTCATTTTTTCTGGACTTGTGATTCTAGTAGGTCCAAAAAGGTCCATGTGAAGTAGCTCAAGTGGCCTAGAAGTGAAAACAATATTTTTAGATTTAAAAGAATTTTAGTTTATTTTTAAAATTGATATGCATCACAAACTCTATCATTTTTAAAATTTAATTTTGGAAGTCCTTTAACTAAATCCTTTCTAAGCAATTTTAAAATCAAGTGTGTGCTTGCATGACCTAATCTATGGTGTCATAGCCATCCAATCTCATTTATCTTAGCATCATTAGTAATTAGGCAATGATTACTTGTAGATAAATTATCTAAGTCAATTAAATATACATTGCCATTTCTATTTCCAACAAAGATAATGCTATTATCATTGGAATTAGATACTATGCAAATATAGGCTTCAAAGAAACTTTTAATCCTTTATCATATAGTTGGCTGATGCTAATCAAGTTATGCTTTAAACCATCAATATATAGAATATTTCAAAAAAAATAGATGGAGTGATCTGAATTTTATCGATACCCATGATGTGACCTTGACCATTGTCTCCAAAGATCACCACTCCACCTCTTTTAGCTTCTAGGATGATAAATTTATCTTTATCATCCGTCATATGCCTTGAGTAGCCACTATCAAGATATCACTTTCTTTTTGATCCTTTGGCTGCAAGACACACATGCATAGCAATCAAATCTTGTATTTAGGTACTTAAGCTTTCTTGGCTCCTTCATGGTTAGTAGCAGAAAATATAGTTCCTTTTGAAATCCAAATCATCTTTTCCTTATTGCTAGTATTCACATGATGTATTCTATGATTGCAAATATAAGATTTATGATCTTAATTTCTACAGCAAAAATAGAAGACATTAGTTTCAATGAAACTTTTAACAAAGAAATTATTAACTAGTTTTTGCTTTTTGTAGGGCTTATCCCAAAGCTGCTCTATCAAAAATAGCTCTTTGATTATTCAAAAGTAAATAATTAAACTTTTTAGAACTATAAGTAAATTTATCAACAATGTTCTTATACTTTCAAATTCATCTTCAATTTTGATTTTCAATAGTCAAAGCATTCTTCTTATTTTCTAAAACTTGCTTTTCAGATTTTATTTTTTCAAATTCAGTAGTAAATTCATTTTTATTTTAAACTTTGAGAAGATATTGATTTTTAATTATCAAAACTTATTTTTTGATCTAAGATTTTTAAAATCATCCAGAAGTTCATTGAATGCATCATAGAGTTCATCGAATGTAAAATCATAAAAAGGGTTTTTAGTACTTACTTCTTCCTTATTAGCCATAAGACAAATGTTTGAAACCTCTTGTTGTTCCTCTTCAGAGGATGATTCATCGTTGTCACTCTATGTTGCAATAAGCCTTTTTCTTCTTTTTGTATCCCTCTTAAGTTGTGGACATTCAGACTTATAATGTTTCAATTTTTTGCACTCATAGCATATTACAGAATCTTTTTCTTTGTCCTTCTCTTTGTCTTTCTCCTTGTCTCCTTTCATTTTGACAACAAATTTTCTTTTGGAATGATCTCCTTTTTTGCATAAACTTTTTAAACTTTATTGCAAGAAGAGCATGTCTTCATCATCTTCATCTTCTTCACTACTGCTTTTCTTCTTCTTAGCAGCTTTCAGAGCAATAGTCTTCTTCTTCACATCTTCCTCCATATGTTGCTTCATTGTGAGCTCATGAGTCATGAGAGATCTGAGAAGCTCCTCTAAAGGTAAATTGTTCAGATCTTTGGCTTCTTGGATATTTTTGCTTCCCATGTTCTTGGAAGAAACTAAGGATTTTTTGTACAAGCTTAGAGTTAGTATAGATCTTCCCAAGACTTTTTAATCCATTCACAATATCAGTAAATCTAGTATACATGCAGGTGATGGATTCATTCTGTTCCATGCTAAAGAGTTTATATTTGTGCACAAGTATATTGATTTTAGACTCTTTAACCTAATTGGTACCCTCATAGATAACTTTCAACCTATCCCATATCTTCTTGGCTGAGATGCAAGTAGATATTCTGTTAAATTTATTTACATCTAAAGAGTAGTACAAACATTCATGGCCTTGGCCTTGAGCTGGGCCAATTTTTTATCATTCTCATTCCAGTCCCTTTCGGATTTAGGAATGATAGAACCATTTACAATGTGTGTGGGAGTGCTAGAACAATTGATAATGCCACTCCATATATCATAATCCAAAGCTTGAATGAATATTCTCATTCTAGCTTTTTAATATGAGTAGTTTGTGCCATTAAACAATGGATGACGATTAGTGGATTGTCCCTCAGAAAAAGAAGAATCAGCTTGAGCTACCATTTGGATCTTTAGCTCTTGATGGTTAGATCAAGGAAGGATGAGCACTTGCTCTGATAATAATTGTTGGCCCTAGATGGTAACCCAATAGGAGAGGGATGAATTGAGTTTTTTAAAAATTTAACTCTACTTTTCAAAATAATGCAAAAGTAAAATGCTATGAAGAGGTATGAGTCAGTGCACAGTAAGCTAAGCAGAATATGGAAGATAGAGTAAAGAGAAAAGAAACAGGCACAACAAATACAAGAATTTTATAGTGGTTCAATGTTAGCTACACCTACATCCACTTCCAAGGAACTCTTGGGTCACACTATAATCACCCTAGTTACAAAGGAGTTATTTTACAAGCTTATAACTCAAACTTATTATTTTACCCTAGGATCATAACGAACCTAGCTGGTTTCACAGATCACCAGCACAAAACCTCTGACAAGCTTCCTAGCTTGCACAAGGCCAAACTGTCCCTTAATTCAATCGCCTGATTGAATCATCTCACAAAAATAATAAGAGTTTAGTTATAGCAGAAATGAAGCTCCAAAATGAGCAAATAAAACAATGTAATCAAATAAAAATAGAAGGAGCTTGATTAGAAGATTTCATGAGGTTGGTTTTTCTTCTTTTCTTCTTTTCCTCTATTTTGATCTTCCTAAAGATATGCTTGAAGCTTTTGAAGATTCTTTGATCTTGAAGCTTTGAAGGAACTAGGGCTCTCTTCTTCTCCCTTTGATTTGATGAAATCCCTTAAGAATAGCTTTGAATTCTTGAGATTTTTCTTAACCTTTGTTTTCACTCTATGGCTTTAGAAATTTGAGCTTTTCTCTTGTTGTTTTCACTTCTTCTCTCCTCTTTTTTTATAGTCAAACTAGGGCTCTTACTTATAATCACCTTTCAAATCAACTTTTAGAAGCAAACTAGCCATTATTTACGGTTGGAAAAGTGTTTAGCATGGATGAAGAAAGAGTCGTTGAAGTCCATTGGAGAAATGTCAGATTCTGAAGCCGTCTCTGACAGTCCTAAGTCAGCTCCTGACAGGGTCAAGTCCGCTAACAGACCTTGAGTTGGCTCCAATGCAAGTTGCCCAAAAAATGATTTTCTACCTGTGGAGGAGTCAGCACTTGCTGTTCTCGGGGTCGGCTGAAAGTGTGGGAATCATCTCCAACTTGTGCGAAAATCAGCTTGAGCTGATCCAAAAGCCACTCTCTGCATAACTGACTGAGTCGGCTGAGACCCTGCAGGAGTCGACTCGAGCTCGTCACAGAAAATGCAGCTCTATCTTTCTAACCGTTTTGACTTTGGCCAAAAGTGCCAAAACGTGTCGAAACGTGCCGAAGCTGACTCTTAGAGTCTAAACTTGAGTCTACCTTTAGTATTGTGTTCAACACTTAGAGTCAACTCTTACATTAAGGAGTCGACTCTAGCATGCTTTGGCATGGTTTGATACTTTTTGCATGCTCTCGAGCTAACTCCCATAATGGGCGAGTCGACTCAGTCAAAAAAATAGTGAGACAACAATTCTTCACATAGCAAGAGCTAACTAATTTAGAGTTCGAGTCGACCCGCAGGAAGTAAGAGCTATAAGAAAATAGCAAAATAGTGACAAAAATTAGAAATGAAAATTTTTATCACTAAATTGTGACGGTTTAGTAACAAAATAGTGATAAAAATTAAATTAAGTGATAGATTAGTCTATCCATCACTAAACCATTAGTGACGAACAAACTAATCTGTTACTAATTTAGTGATGGACAAAGAAATCCGCACTAATTTTGAAGGATTTGTTCTTCTGTCATTATTTTTTAAAAAAAAATTATGACGGAAGAACTAATCCGTTACTAATTTAGTGACGGATTGCCCTTCCGTCACTAAATTAGTGATAGGTATAGGCATCCATCATTATCCATCACTAATTTAGTGATGGATTGCCCTTCCATCATTAATTTAGTGATGGACAAGGTCATTTTGTCACTAATTTAGTGACGGATTGCCCTTCCATCACTAAATTTATACTCTATTTTTTAAAAAAAATTGTGACGAAAGAACCAATTTGTCACTAATTTATACTAAAAGAAAACAGAAAAAGTGACAAAAATTAGTAACAAAATTTTTTGTTACTATATGTGATAGTTTAGCATCGAAATGGTTACTAAAATTAAAATTAGTGATAAAAAAACTTATCCGTCACTAAATTAGTGACGAAAAAACTTATCTGTCACTAATTTAGTGATGGACAAAGGATCCATCACTAATTTAGTGACGGATTGATTCTTTCATCATAAATATTTTTTTTAAAAAAAATATAGTGTAAATTTAGTTACGGAATGCTAATCCATCATTAAATTAGTGACGAATGACCTTGTTCGTCATTAATTTAGTGACGGATTAAGAATTCGTCACTAAATTAATGATGGATATATTTTTTTTGTCATGATTTTTTTAAAAATATTAGAGTATAAATTTAGTGTCGGAAGGAT